>VDFB02282175.1:0-37701 GCA_007258455.2 Sequoia sempervirens | reverse complement strand
AAAATTCCCCAAAGGCCTTGTATCACTTGAAAGGGTATTTGATAGTCAAGATAAAATCAAGACCAAGATAATGTTTCTCACCACGAAGATCTGGAGGAAGTAAATTTGGGGACTAAAAATGCCCCTACGAAATTTTATGTAGGAAAGAAGATGAAGCCAAAGGTGAAGGAGATGTTAATTTCCTTATAAAATACAAACATGTCTTTTCTTGGTCATATGATGACCTGAAAGCTTATAGAGAGGAATTGTTTCAGCATGAGATTCCTCTAAAGGAGAATGCTAAACCTTTCAGGAAAAAGCAAAGACCAATTAATCCCACTATAACTCCCAAGATGCAAGAGGAGTTGGTGAAGTTGAGAGACATTGGTATTATAAAACCCATTAGACACTCCTCATGGGTATCCAATTTGGTACCAGTAAGAAAAAAGAATGGTGACATAAGATTATCCTCACTAAAGGAAAATTACTCATTGCCAAACATGGAAGCCATGTTGCAGAAGGTGACTAGCTATGAGCTACTATCAATGATGGATGGTTTTTTAGGTTATAATCAAGTAAAAGTGAAGGAGCTTGAGTAGTACAAGATTGCATTCACTACTCCATGGGGTAGCTATGTCTATGTCAGAATGGCTTAACAAATGTAGGTGCCACTTTTTAGAGAGCTATGGATGTAGATTTTTTTGATTTATTTATGGTTGTATATCAAGATGACTTGACCAATTTTTCTATAAAAAAAGATCACTATATGCATTTAGAAAAAGTATTTGTCAAGTCACTAGAGCATGAGATATCTTTGAAACCAAAGAAATGTACTTTTGGGGTAACTGAGGGAAAGTTTCTAGGGAATATTGTGTCTAAGGATAGAGTAAGAATAGACCCTAAAAGAGTAGCAACCATATATAAAATCCCTCAACCAAAAAATGTTAAGGGAATTTATTCATTTTTTGGACAAGTAAATTTTATAAGGTTTGTGACTAGCTTTGCAGAAATCACAAGAGCTATTTCCAAAATATTGAAGAAGGGAGAAAATGTGCTTTGGAGTGAGTATCCTAGCCAGACATTCAAAAAAATTAAGCAAGCTATTAAGGAGGCTCCAATATTGAAATCTCTTGATTTTTCCAAGCCAATGCATTTTTTTCTTTTGCTTATTTTCATACAATTCTTGTTGTTTTGTTACAAAAAAATCAAGAGGGTTTTGAATAACCCATTGCATTCTTTAGAAATTTTTTACAAGCTACAAAACTGAAATATGGCATGACTGAGAATCAAGTGTATGCTCTGGTTAAAGCTATAAAGAAGTTTAGGACTTACCTACAGGGAGCTACTATCATAGATTTTGTACCAAGTGCTATTGTGAAAGATATTTTTACTCAGTAGGAAACTACTGGCAAAAGGTGTAGATGGATCAATAGGATTCAATAATTTAACATTGATGTTTAGATCACAAAATTAGTAAGAGGCTAGATCCTAGCTAAGTTAATGATAGAAGCTAATTTGGAGGCTAATCAAGTCAATCAGGAAGAATTGATTGATGTTGCACCTATCTATGATATGCACACATGTGGATGGTATACTAGAATTGTCCAGTATCTACAAACTTTGTAGTGTCCTATAGATATGGATGACAATGAAAAGAGGACATTGCAATTGCATGTCATCAAATATGTGATTATTGACAATGAAGATATGGTGGAGAAACCTGGATGGTATATTGCTCAAATGTGTAGATGGAAATCAGGCACTAGAAATCTTGTAGTAAATTCATAATGGGGTGTGTGGTGGTCATTACATGGAAAAGACCACTACCCACAAGATCTTGAGAGAAGGATTTTGGTGGCCTACCATTTTTGAGGATGCTCACAAGTTCATTAAAAATTGTGATGCTTGTCAAAGGTTTTAAGGAAAGTTAAAGTTTTTAGGAAATCTACCACTTAGGCCTATGATTGTTCAAGCCCCTTTCCAACAATGGGGAATTGATTTTATCAAAGAGATACTAGAAAAATCTAGTGGAGGGCAATCATGGATCCTTATTTCCACTTATTATTTCATGAAATGGGTAGAAGCAATACCAACAAAGAAAGAAACAAGCAAGGTGGTGGTAGATTTCCTCTTAAATAACATTCTCATTAGGTTTGGAGTACTAGAAAAGATCATCTTAGATAATGCTATGTTTTTTAGATCTGAGGAATTCAAAGACTTTTATGATAAACATGGCATAAATTTTTCTTATTCTTCACCTTACCATCCTCAAGGAAATGATCAGGCTAAATCTAGTAAAAACATCTTGATGAAGATCATAAAAAGGGTGATGGAGAAGAACACAAAGGCTTGGGACTCAAAGCTGAAATTAGCACTCTGAGAAAATAGATTGACTATGAAAAGGGTACTGGTTATTCACTGTTTGGCTTGGTATATGGTCTAGATGCTAGAGTGCCACAAAATAACCTATTGAAGATGTATAAGTTTGTGCAAGAATATGATGAAGGTGTATGTGATGATATGCAACACATAATTAATAATTTGGTGCAATTGGATGAGACTAGAAGAGAAGCTCATTCTAAGAATATGAAGATGCAGTTGTAGGTTAAACATCTACATGATAAGAGAGCTTCTCCCAGAATGTTTGAGGTAAATAGTATGGTGTTATCCTAGAATACAAGGGATCAAGACAATGGAAAACAAGGGAAATTTGAAGCATTACAGATAGGCCCTTATGTGATAGCCAACACACATGGTGAAGATTCTTATTTCCTCTATAGTATGACAGGTGGACTTTTTGAATTGCCAATACATGGACAGTTCTTAAAACCATACTTTTCCTAAGTATGTTATAATTCCATGTACATTGTAGATTTTGTACATTTTTCATATCGGTGTAGGGTATGTGGAGGATCATCATGGAAATAATAGGCCCTTAAGTGTTGATGAAAATTTATGAAAATTAGAGTTAGGCAACTTGACGTAAAAACTTGTTTAAGTTATCTATATTATTTCAAAAATATGTAAGAATAGAATCTATAGAAAATTTAATTTAGTTTTTAAACTACTAGGTTTATTTAAATAAAATAAAATCTATTTGGTGAAATTTGAAATTTCAATGCATTAGTACTTAAATTTTAGGGAAAAAATAAGAAGTAGGTGTTTGTCTAACCTCCCTAACCACAATAAAATGATAATATTTTTTTATAAGATTCTAGATATAAGTAGACGACTCATGTCTGGATGTGATGCATATTTTTTTGTAATTTTTTCCAAGTAAATAATTAATTATGATTTTTTATTACAACTTTAAAAAAATATAAAAACTTGTATGTCTAACCACCTTAACTTGGTGAAAACTTCATGAATATATATTTTTTAATTCTATAGTATGTGAAGCATAGAATTTTACACATGTTTTGGATTCATAAAATGATACCATTTGAAAGCTATAGATGTTTTTCAATTAGCCTATCAATCAAGACTTTAGTCACAATTCAAATAGAAAATGAATAATAATTATTTATTAAATTCAAAGTAAAGCATAATTTATATTGGTGGGAAGCTAAGAATCTCCTTTAAAAACTATTTTCATTTCATCAATTTTGGGTAAAAAATATATGCCAGCCATATACACTACACATACCCATCATATCACCACTTTTTGCGCCATCATGATCCTACACATACCTTGTGTTTGCTTTGGTTGTTTTTGGTTTGGCCTTACTACCTAGTCCAGGTAGTTCCCTGGTTCTTTGGTTCTATGTGTTTTCACTAGTCTACTTCAACCACAGATTCCAGGTCCCATTTGGAGCCATTGATGGAACTCCTAAAAATTTTCATGTTCCATCTCTAAAATCTTGCATAGTTCTAAAGACTATGGGTTTTGTCTCCTATCACTGTATTAGGGTTTTAGTTTACTTAGGTATTATGTTGAAAAACCCTTTTAATTTTTATCCTCACCAAGGCTTTATTTCTTTTTTGACCACTTGTATCGGTTCTTAGTCCTTTAAGTCATGAATTATGCCATCAAGACCCATTAAGTGATTGGCCCTTTGATTTTTTTTTACCAGTTAATGTATGTTGGGCCATTATTTTAATTTTTCCTGAGTTAGACTAAATATATCCTACTAAAAAGCCTTAAGTATTTAATATCATGGGTATGGTCTTGTTGACCTAGTTGGGTCCCTTTTAAAGATTAGTAGTTTTTGACATGTGTAGGATATATGGACCCCTGGATATCTTTCAATTGATGCAGACAATTTCCAACATTCCCTGTGTGTCTATTCTATTCTATTTTGTATTGTTTTATTCATACGGGTTGATGGCCAAAGGTCATCTATCCTGTACTATTGGTGGGCCTAACATCTTTGACAAGGCATGCAAATGGTTGTTGAAGAAATCAATGGTGGGAGATAATTGATGTGGTTACATCTGTATTGTTCCCTCACGCCTATTTGTTCTTCTTGCTTATTGAAATAATCACACAGGCTGGTGGGAAGTTGCCACATGTCTCCTTTCACTATGGGCCCAATGGTTTCAAATGGTCAGCACTATTGAGTTTTCAAAGGAATCAACAGTTGATAGTGGGTGACATGGATTAATGTTGACTGCTCCCCGCTATCTCATGTGGGTCCCATATTTCCTGCTAGGTTCTCAATGGGGTAGCAGGAATCTTCCACGTGGAGTAATCCAAAGAATGTGGAAGCATTGGCATATGAGAAAATTTTTAATTGAATAACTCCACACTGGGCATGGAAAATAAAGTGTGTTTTACTAATGTAGATATGTTGCACATGCTTGAAGGTTTTTTAATCTGATTGATGGATGTTGTACAAACAATAAAACTAAATGTAACTAAAAAGTGTGCATGAAGGAGCCTGAGAGATCTAATCTTAGCCTTTCCCCATCTCCTTGTTTATGAAAGTTGTAGACAATTTATGAAGCATGGGGATGATGAGAAAAGGACATGTGGATCATGGTTTTAGTGACAAAGAGATGGTGTAGCCCACATACTACTAACAAGTGGTTCCATGTGGCCTCCTATCATTTGGTAAGTATTGCAGCTATGTAGGGTCGGATATTTCATAATAAGCTGGTCAAATTTGGATCGTCAATCAGTTAGCACTCCAAAAGGATCAATGATTGGCATTCAAAACTTAGCTGAGGGAAAGTGAGTCATTTTGGTTCACACAAGTGAGCCTTAATAACTGAAAGGACATTGATCTACTGAAGTAAGGAGCTACATAATTATTAATATTGGTCTTAAAGGCATAATTTGGAATTAAAAAATATACTTGGCACACTCAAGGAGCTCATATTGTGGTCTCTCAATATTTTTTGAGGTCGGAACCAAGGTTGTCAACCTGCTAAGAGAACCAATAAGTGAATTTTTTCCCTTCTTTCTAGTATTATTGATAAGTTGTGGTTTTTTGAGCTTGAGTCTATTAAGGTTTGCTTGGTTCAACATTTCTAAGGTTTGACCTTCATAAAGAAGAATTTGTTAATTTTGCATTTGCATGATTCATGTCAAACCCTCACAAAAGTTGTAGGCCTTGTTCAAATAAACCAAAATCCCTGCATTATAATACCTCTTGTGTTATGGCTCCTAAAATAAGTGTCTTCATTTAAAGGGGAAGCTTCTACTCCCAAAAGACATTTAAATAAAGATCTCATGGATCAGTTACCATCTTCAGCCAGTGACAAACCTAAAGGCCAATTGATTCCAACAGGTCTACAAGTAGTAGAAGGTCTGTTTGACAAGAGATGTTCTATTAGAGATGCCAAAATAACTTATACCAGATAGGAACTATTTTATATATTTTTCAGGATTATAAATATGGGTATCCCAGTAGGAAACCCTTGGAACTGTGACCTGGGAAATTTGATTTTGCCATATGTTTATATGGATGTTGACTTGCTTAAGGCAATAGCTGCTAATTATGACCCAGTCACAATGACTATAAGAACTTATGATGTAAAAGAAATGGTCAGAATCACTAAGGCAGAATTGGGTTTTGTTTTCAAGCTCACTAGATGGAGTGATGAAATGCATAAGATAAATTAAGACACTCTTAGGTAAGAGTATGATAAAACCAGGATTTCATTTAGAGTCCATGTCCTGTGAGGATTTTTTAGCAGAATTTGTAGGTCGCAAGATTGTAATAGGACCACATGATAAAGAGCTTTTTCCAATTAACTATTGTTTTCCCTACTTCAAAAGGAATTTCTATTCCATTTTTCAAATAATTGGTTATAACCGTGTCTCTAGAATTCCAATGGCATGGATGTACATGGTTTCTCATATACAACACCCCTAGTATTGTGTAGTATATTATTATGTGGGGTTTCTTTCATAAATAATCCATGAAGGACTAACAAGGTTGAAGAAGGGTGAATCAGGAGTGAGATTCATTTGGTATTCATTGTTGATGCACATATTTTTGTACAAGGGGTGTAGTTTAATTTGGACACAATATTTTCTTGGAAATAAAGGTGGGTGATTTGGACTTTCCTGTGCAATGCTAAATGATAGTCTTGGACAAAGATGATAGGAAATATGACTATGAAATTTCAAAATTTATTTTCTTTTGAGCTAAAGAGGGTCTTGATTGTGAACTTACCCAAAATTCCCATAGCTCTACATGATTTCTTAAGACCGAAGGAGAGAAAGCATGAGTTAGGAGTTGATCAGAATTGGGGAGATGTTATTTCTTACCCTAGTTATAATATCTTAAGATTATATGGTCCCATGGTAGCACCTCACTTGCTGCCAAAGTTTGTACCAAAAAAATTGGTTTCCTTGATGTTATGTGGCAACTGGGAAGTGTAGAAAATGAAAACAATGAATCAAGGAAAAGGAACTTTCTTTCCTTTGTACACTTTTTTCTCTAATTTTCTGATGACCAAGGGAGGTTGGAATAACATCCTTGATATACTAAAAACCTACCACATGTGGAGGTCAGTTGAGAGGATCAAATATGACCCTAAAGGTTTTATGGCTTGGTTGACAGAAAAAAATGAGAGCTACAAATTTATCCACATTTTCCAATATCTAGATGTAAGAAGAAATGTGTCAGACACTTTGGAGTACTAGAAAATGCTAGCAAGATGGATTTCATTCAATAAAATGTAGAGAAAAATAAAGCAAGAAGAACTTGATTTCAAAATTCTTCTAGAGGCTGAAGATATAATACAAATGGTGGAGCATGTAGCAAGGAATTTTGATTCAATAGTGGGCCACCTTGAAACTGAAGGGGTAATATGTAAAGGTAAAGGGAAATTTCCAATTGTATAAGGACCAAGTGGAGGAGAAATCCCTACTATAGGAGAAGAATCTACATCACAATCCCTTGAGGAACCAAGAATAAAATTATTTGTAAGGAGAAAGAGTAAGGTAAAGAAAATTGATAAAGCCCTTGCTCCCTCTCAACAAGAGGAAAATAAGCCTCCTTCTCCAGTGCCACAAGTACCACTGCCATCTCCACCAAGGTTGGTAGAGCTTGAAATTATGAACATTGATTCCCCACTACCTAGTGAATTTCCATCAAGGTAGCCACCATTAAAAATGAAAAAGGTTGAAACCACTAGTCTAGTGGACTATGATGATGAAGGCTCAAATGATGATATTTGGGTGTTAGAATAGGAAATGTAAGGAGTGCCCACTACACCTATATTAAGGGAAATAGATCAATCGGGAACAATATTGAGTAAATTTGATCTCACTAGACTCAATGGAAGAGATGATATGCAGGTTGAAGCATGCACAAAGTTCTTAGATGATGAATCATTTATAAAGACTCAAGCTTTTATGGAATTTGCATATAGGGCTAAAAGAGATGAATATGTAAAGACTATTGCTATAGAAAGAATCCTTCACACAAAATTACCAAATCCTACAATCTAAAAAAATGTGTTAAATGAAATGAGAACTAGATTCCAAAAAATGACTGAAATGAGGGTCAAGAATTGGTAAGGACTAGTGGGATTTTGCTGCTACCAAAATGGGATCTTGCTTCTACCATAGCTTTTGACACAATAAAGAAATGTGACAGGCCTCTCTATGATACATAAGAAGAAGCCACACTTGCATTACAAGGGTCTTCTTACAATGAAGATTGGGAAGGCTTGGCAATATGGTCTTTAGCACCAAGCACAAGAAAGCCCAATATTGTTAAGCTTGCACCTAAGTACAATGGAGGCCTAATAATAAAAAGAGTGTTAGAAACATTAGCCTTAAAAGCTACAAATATGTCAGTTCATGTTGCACAATTCAAAAGGGCCACCATAGAGCTTGTGACTACAAAAAAGGATAAGCTCAAGATATAATGCAATAAATTGTTAGTTAAATATGGAGACCTTGAGTGGTATAGGATGAAATTGCAGAAAAAGGTAGCATTATTGGAGGATTTGTTGTAAAGTTTGCAACTTGGAAAACCTAAGAAAAATGATTTTGACACCCCACTATTTCAAAAGAAGCTACACTCCCAAATTTTACTGCTGAAGTAAGTTCTTCATGGGCCATTGTGCCATATAACATGGGAAGTGTGCCCATTTCAATAGTAGAACCCAATACCTCAGAAGGGAAACATGATGAGAGGGATATCAATAGGGATGAGTTGCTTAGACAGCTAAATGAGTACAAAGATAAATGTGACAATCATGATGAGGAGATTTTCAAGAGTAATATGAAGATTGTTACAATAGTGCTAGAACACTTGAACAAAAGAGTGAATAACAAGTTGAATACTATTCACTACAGTTATTCTTTTATGGTAGATGCTATCAAGAATTTTGACATTGATAGAGAAAGAGCAATCCCACTCATGGAAATTTGGATCCCTAGGAATCCAAATTTGATATCAATGGGAATTGGAGTTAAGCAGGATCCCAATCCTCCTAGAAATTTTAAGACTATTGTAGTTCTTGTAGGGAAGAATGAAGGATATTGGGGAAATATTGAACCATTGGAGGATAAAATAAACGAGCTGGTAAAATTCTTCCATGAATCACATCATGCCCTTCTTCTAGCCATTTTAAGGGATGATAATAGAGTTAATACTCTACAGGAGTGGAAAAATGAAACAAGTCGGGTTATTTTAGATCAGGCTATGTCAATTTGTCAAAAATTTGATATGGAGACATTGAAGAGAAATATTGATATGTTAGTTCATGTTGAGACTATCCTACTGGAGTTTGATAAGGAAGCTAACTAGATTATCACCAAGTATGCACCTTATAGAAAGAGTGCTAATGAAGTCATGGAATTTGATTAGACCACTGAAGATGATTTTCGAGCATGGAAAGGTAGGTATTTGGAAGGAGTGGGGGGTCTAACATAAAAGGTGGTGAGTTAGTGATTTGAAATTTTTAAATCTGTAGTCATGACAAATAACAGATAGATGGGAATGCACTACATAGCCTAGATTTAGTATAGATTAAGTTTTTGATAAAGTATGGAAAAAATAGTGCATCTTCTCCAAGTTGAATTGATGACAAGGCTGCAGACGTGGAAATATCTCTTGACTTTTCCTTTTCTATTTCTTTCATGCTTTCTTGGGTATGTGCAGGATCATGATGGGCAAAAAGTGGTGATATGATGGGTATGTGTAGGGTATGTGGCTGATGACTTTCCTTTATCCAAAATTGATGAAATGAAAAGGGTTTTTAAAGGAGATTCTCAAATTTCCACCAATATAAATTATGCTTTACTTTGAATTTAATAAATAATTATTATTCATTTTCTTTTTGAATTACAATTAAAAGTCCTTATTGATAGGTGATTGGAAGAAACATCTATATAGCTTTCAAATGGTATCACATTTTTTTTGAATTTGAAACGTAACATCACATTCTATATGCTTCACATACTATAAGATTAAAAAATAAATTTCATGAAGTTTTGGATAAGAGTTAAGGTAATTAGGACATACAAGGATTTTATATTTTTTAAAAGTTGTAATAAAAAATCCTTAGTTAATTATTTGCTTGGAAACAATTACAAGAAATTGTATGCATGGAACATGGAGTCATCTACTTATATCTAAAATCTTATAAAAAAAATACTATCTTTTATTGTGGTTAGGGTGGTCAAATAGACACCTAATTCTTATTTTTTCCCTGAAATTTATGTACTATTGCATTCAAATTTCAAATTTTCACCAAATAGATTTAAAAAAAATATAAACCTAGTAGTTTAGAAACTACATTCAATATGATACAAATTCTATTCTCACATATTTTTGAAATAATATAGATAACTTATTCAAATTTTTATGTCAAGTTTCCTAACTCTGATTTTTCTAAAATTTTATTGCCACTTAAGGGCCTATTTTTCCCATGATGATCCTGCACGTACCCTCCTTCTTTGACTTTGTGTGTGTGGACACAATTTTGAGATAACTATTTGGTTATACCCATTTTTAAAATTGGACCAGATCTCCAACAATGAATGAAGACTACTTTCATTTTCCCACATGTCTCCCACCTCTTGGGAATGCATTGTAACTGAATGGGAGAATCTTTGTTATAGCAGTCCAATAGGGTTTTGACATGAGTACTTTCTGGCCTGAGGCTTGTTTTTCTCCTTCATTTCTATAAGAAGTAATTCAAGGCTAGAAAGTAGGGGTTTGTTATTTTGCAAATAGCACTATGAATTATAAGGGAAATACTAAGTATGTTTTAGAGTTTTTGTCTTAAGTTAGAGTTTAGCATTATGTATGTAATTTTGATAGTAGTATAGCAAATACAATATAGAGTAATACCAATTTCATGGCTATTGTCTCTCCTTGTACTCATTTTATGAGTTATAAATGAAAGCAATCCAAGATTCCTTTTGTTTGTATCTATTGTCTCTCAATGGATGTTTGATTTCATTCTTTCTTATTGATTCAATGAATTAATGAAAATTCTTTAATAAAATTGTTAACTCATAAAATCAAGTGCGAGGATATTTGTAAGTAGTAATGATTGTGAATGTCATAGGGGAGTGTTGTAATGCAGTATTTCTTGTGACTGTATGTTGCTATTGTTGAGTTGTTACCAGGTTATATAGGTTGATATTGACTCCTTTGCTTGGGATAAAGGCACTAGTTTGTGACAAGTACTTGTGGTCTAATTTCTATGTTGATTCATCATCCAATCACTTTTAATTTACAAATTTTCAATTGGATACCACTGTATTTTTTTTGTGTTGAAGTATTTCCTTCTCATGCTCCAAGTATAGGACATTAATAAATGAGCTACCAACTTATTTGATGTACTATATTGTTGAGTAATTTTATGAGAAGTATTTGTTATTGACAATGTATTTTATTATAATTGTATGAATTCCTAAGTATACATTGTGGGATCACCCTCTTGGGTTTCACAAAGCCCAAATTGTAGGAGTAGAAGTTTTGAAGCTTCCACTCATTCGTTGGCCAATCCCTTTAGAGTACTGATTATTGGAAATGGAAAAGTCCATAGGTATTTCTGGAGATCAGTTTGTTTCTTAAAAAATAACCAACAGTTTCTACACACTACTCTCTCTTGCAACACTTTTCATTTTACCCACTTCTCATATGTTTTGAGTAGTTCTCATCAATACTGATCACCTCGGGATCTACCACTATATTTTGATCCGCTATTAGGGTGAATATCATCTTCACTGTCCTCCAGCCACACTGATCCACACAACGTTAATTCTTGGTGCATAGTATTTTCCTTTATTTCCATCCTACTAAAACCTATGATCAAATATGCTATTAATGATCTCTTATGAAGCTTTGATATGATCTCAATCCTTTTCTTTGTGGCCATATGTACTATCATTCTATGCATAAAATCACATTACATTTATCTTTGAGGCAATTAGAACAATAAATTTTCATCTCCAAGTTGGTTTGTAGGAGAAACCCTATTTACATGTAGGTATCCATTCGTGATTTCCTTGTTCAAATATGGATCGTCGATCTCCAACCTTCATGCCATGATCATGTATTTTTCATACATCATCACAACTTTAAAACACAACTATTTGATAAACAATCTTTAAATCTCTTTCGTTGATCATATGCTTCAAGAACATTCACATCCATTCCCTTGATGTAATCACCATTGGATTAGCTATGTAATCAATCTATGTCATCCCCCACTTTCCTATTAGTACAAACAACAGACTCACAAGATCTTTGTGGACTAGAGAGCTTGTGCCATGTGTCACAATTTTCTTTATCGCTTATCACCCAACTCTTCCAACTTCTTCACTTCACAACAACGATGTGAAGTGATGATGCTACATGTCGTAGGTCCCACTAAGGTTCAATTTACCATCAACATGCATCATTTGGTCTAGAGCATTCCCTGATCTCTTGCAAGGTATGAATGGGTCCCACCACATGTGCCACGGGCTAGCAGGCACCGTCAGATCTTCCACCTTGGCTTGATCATAGTCATTGATCAACCTCATTCTACCAACTATCCAAGGTGACATCATACCCTATTAACTTCATATGCTACTACCATAGGTCCCACTATCCTTATTATTGAATATACTTTGTCCATTGTGGATTACTTTTGACCAATCCCAGCTTCCTCATAGAACTTAATCAGGACCCACCACATACTCAATAGGTTGGTGGGGAGACCATTAGATATTGTAGTTGCAATCAACACCATTGATCATTCCAAAAGGAAATATTTGTGCAAAAATTAGGAAACATTAATTGCCAAAAATATCTGATTGACCACCAATAATTGCTAGATGAAAGGTTTTGGTTACCCACATAGCATAATATGATTAATTTATCACTTAGGCTACCAACAACCATCAAACAAAAGTCACCATCAAATTAGAAATGATGTTTTGATGTCATGAATGTATATTCCTAGGGTTTAACTAGCAAACCCCAATTCAGGCTAAGAGCACAAGTAATCCTTTTCCAAGCATAGCCTTCAACCTCTGGACCTGTAAAACACTTTTCTGGGCTGCTCTCAAAAAATACATGTCAAATCTAGAATTATATATTGCTTTTTAGCACTGAGATAATTTACTGCAACAACATGAAAAAATTGCATGACAACAATGCAATATTTTGAGTAACATTTGCAGCCTTCACTCCATCTTCTAGATTCAAAATGCCCCATATTCCTAAGACATCAGTGATAAAATTTTGACATTAATGTTGTCTCTCCTTCATGAAGGATCATTTCCATCTCACACATGATCCCCTTTTGACATCAATGACAATAATATGGCAACAAACTTTAGGTGTGATGAAGAGAATACCATCTCTAGAACCATGATTTATGAAAAATCCATCAAAATATAGTTCCATGTTGTAGAAGTCTCTATTGTGAAAATTAACTCATCAAGGAAATTAGACCCCAAAGGATGGTCTACTATTGTTGGGGCATCTACAATTTTATCAACTATCACTTGTCAATTTACTTCCTTCTGATCAACATATTCTATAGAAAACTTGCTCAAGATCATTACCCACTTTGCTAGTTGACCTATTAAAGTTTTTTTATTAAGTAGATACTTCATTGGATCTATATTTTCTACTAGTTTTATCTAATGGTTTAACATATAATTTTGAATCATTTAAGTGAAAAAAATAGCTACAAGACATGCTTATTTAATAGGACTATAATTAAGCTCATACCCCGCAAGTGTGTGACTAATCTAGTACATGGATCTTTCTTTTCCTTCACCATTTTGTGCTAAAAGAGATCCTAATGCTGATTTGGTTATTGATATTTATAGTATTAGAGGTTTACCATCGATAGGTGGTACAAGAGCTGGAGGAGATAACTATTGCAAGAATGAAGGTTTTGACACTGATGTCAATTAGTCAATTGGTTATCAATGGGTTGTTGTTTCCATTGATGTCATGGATGTAGATTATTTTTTGTTCATGTCAAGGATATTGAGAAAATTGTATTGAAGAAAGGTTGTAGGTGTTTAGTGGTTGCTTTGAGTTTTTCTCTAGGATTTTCTTCTATGTTTGTGTGGTTCAGATATGTTGATCATAATTGTTGGAAGCTACTACATCTAGATTTTTGGCTTCTAATTCATTGTACAATGCAAGTTATGTTGCAATCAAGGATTGAGGGTCTAGGAATAGTACTATCCAACCTTACATCAAGAGTAAACACAATGAAAACTCAAAGAATTGGAATAATAATCCCACATCGATATATATAGATAATGATCAATTATTCATAGGCAACATGCCTTGACTTCCAACTTATAGATTATAGAATGATATGGTGTTAAGCCCATAAATACAATACAAATCAAAATCTCTCTATATCTATCACTACTGCTACTACTACTACCTAATGCAACTACACAATAATTATATATATCACTCCCCAACTCTAAAAAAGGTCTGTGTCAACCTCTAGAGGTCCCAAAACTCCAAAGTTGATGAAACATGTGAAGGTTGGCCAAAAAATATGATTCTCCTTTGATCCTTGGAAAAAAATGATGCAGATTGGAATGAAGGTTCCTCGATGAATGTGCATCCTTACGAAATGTTTTCTTGAGCTCCACAAGTCATGAGTCCGTACACTTGAAAAGCCAAGATTGGTTTGTGAATGCTCCTTGTCCAATTATAGCTGATATTTTGTTAGTGATATCTTTGTACTGGGATCTCCAAAACACTTGAATTATGGATATGATGCAGATGTTGCAATGAAAATCATATATATTGCTTTGTGAGCTCTGATGTTACAATGTGGTAAAATACGGTATGCAATACTAAGACTGGTTCCTAACAATTAACTACTAAAATGTAAGAAAACATGAATGCAAATAATTTTTGTTGATGCTTTAGACACCTAAAAATGACCTAGGCCTGCAAGCTTCATTTTTACCACTTTCGTCCTAGCATAATTATGACATTTAATTATGTCCTTGGTCCACATTCGACTATTGATTAAATAATTCATAATTACTTAATTAATTCATGTCCTTTGCTTCTTCATGATTATTAAATAAATAAATTTTATTTATTTATTAAATACGTCATTAATTTTCTAAGTCTTCTCTTAATTAAATAAATTTCTTAATTTATTTAATTACCCTTCTTTAGTCATCTCTTCCTGATTATTAAATAAATAAATTTTATTTATTTATTTAATATGTCACTAATTGTCATAATTAAATGAATTGATTAATTTATTTAATTAATTAATCTTATCTGCTAAATTAAATAATTATCTTTAATTATTTAATTGTCAAAATTAATATTCCTCTCATTTTGAATAAATGAAATTATTTAAAATGTCATCACAATCTTAACTGGCAGTTCACTTTGGTAAATAATTGGAAAATCAATTATTTATTACTTCACAAAATCCATAATTTGAGTTAACTCAATTAAAAATGGAAACTAATCTTCCAAAAATCAAGTAATCAGGCAAATTCTTGATTTTCCAAATCTAATCTTCAGTTCAACTCTTATCTTCTTGATTTTTTGAATCTCACAAATCAGACAGTCTTTATCTTCTTGATTTTCAAAAAAAATTATTTTCTAATTAATTTTCTCATTTATTCTCCACCGTTGATCTGATTATCTGAGATATTATCTTGACCATTCGATTAATGAATTTTCCCTAACCCTAATTAGGGATTCTCAGATTTAATCCGGACCTCTCATTCTAGGTCTTAGATGGAAGTCAATCTCACCCACCCATTTAAAATGATATTTTTATAAAATGTCATTTTCCTCTCATTTTTTTGATTACACAGACACATGATATATTTATGCATTGACATACTTAGATTTATTCATAGCAATTGTAGCACTTATTTGTCTTTATTTTATTAAGTCTTAGTATTGTTTAGGCATAGGCATTGTCAATCATAGTCATATGCATTAGGCATGTGTAAATCCTTCAAAGCTTGGTGTAGGACATAGTCATATATTTGCAAATTATTCGCTTGACGAATCTGAGGGAAAAGCATTATCCAACAAGTAGGAAGGTGTTATGAAGGTGAGTCATGGAAGCTCCAACAATTATCAGGTATACTTGTTCTTTTACATTCCACTTCTTTTGAACTTTGTAATCACTTTGGGTTTTTGTCTTTTACATTGATTTGATTTGCTAACAATCTGAATCAAACCTAAAAATAAATCCTTAGTTACATTGGTGAACCCGACATTCTATAGAAATATTTGTTTGTTTTCTTGTTTGTTTTCACTGTTTTGTAGGTTACAGCCAAGAAGTCCTATGAAATCCTGTCACTTTCTTTTGAACACAGAAAAATGGGTGAATAAACTATTTTAAAATAGTTTATGGGTTTTTTAGATCTCTCTCTCAACTTTCCAGAACATCAAATGGTTTTAAATTTTGTTAAGATTTGATAAAGTTATGGCCATTTTAGTGATCGCTGTTTTTTCAATTTAACTTTTAAAACCCGCATTTTTCTTTTGTCTATAACTTTTTTTGTGCCGAATCGTGGAAAAAAATTTCTGGGTTTTGAAGGTCTGTCATTTAGCTTTCCATAGATATATACGCTTTAAATTTTTGTTAATTTTTGAGCAAGTTATTGCTGTTTTAATTTGCTGATGTCATTAAATTTTATTTTTATTTTTATTTTTATTTTTATTTTTATTACTAATCTTTGTTGACAACATGTGGCATTGGATTTTTTCATGGGTCAAAGGCAAAAATTCAAACTTCTAACTTGTGGTCTTGTAGGTTTGAATGTCAAAGAATAGACACTAAAACATTGTGCTTATATTTTTCTTAGATTAGTACACACTTACTTTTTGGTGCAATTAAAAAGAACAATGTCTTCTTTGCATGACTGTGTTTGTAAAATGGTAGGCAAGTATGCTCTCACCTTGTGAAAACTCAGTGATCAAAAAACAGACCCATTCTTCTTTTTTTATTACCCTCATGATTTGGTATATCGGAGTATCCTCTCCCCTTGCGCTCTCAGGCAATCTTGGGTGAATTTTCCAACCTATTTCACAACATGAACATTCAATCTTCCATGAACATCCCATCTTCATCACGAAATCCTTCTGAACCATTCATACAAAGAGACCAAAATGGATGAGTATATGCAAAAGACTTAGAAGCTGTAGCACAAAATCTTGATATAGTCTCCTTTGTAGAAAAATCAATCTTGCGTGACCCTCAAAGGTATCTAGCCATGCTTTTGGACCAAGGGGCTAAGTTACCACAAGGCTTTGACATAAATACTTTGCCACCTCCATCCGTCTACCCTCACCATCAAAAATTGCTTGACATAAATCCTACCAGTAATTCACAACAAACGTCCACTTATCACCCTTATCCTAACCTTGACAAGGGAAGCCAACTATCCACTAGTCCATTCCAAACCTCCACACCATATTTTGACTCTTCACCTATCAATCTCGTCCAAGTCTACATGCCTTATCAACCATCTAACAACTCATGTCAAGTCCTCACATCATACCATATTAATCCAGTCCAAGACTCCATGTCCTATCCTTGTCCCTCACATGCTAGTCCAGTCCAAGTCCCCATGTCCTATCCTAGTCCTTCATATACTACTCCAGTCCAAGTTCCCACGTCCTATCCTAGTCCCTTGGTCCTTAATCCTTTTCAAGTCACCCCCTCACAAGCCACATCTAGTCATGAAAATTCTATCATAGTCCAAAGTCAAATCCCATTTAATAAACTTGTGGATACATGTCAAAATGAAAGTCCAAAGCATGACCTTATAATGTCACCCTTATTTCAAGAAGAAGGTAGTCCATCCCATGACCCTATCTCAAATTTCATTCAATATGTCCTTCAAAATAATCATGACATCCAAAACACACCTATCCTTAACAAAAATTTCATTTCTGATTATATCATCTACGACAACCCCATCTTTGACCAAGACCCTATTGTTGACCAAGAAGTCCAAAATGATCCACTCCTTGACCTTTATGCCATTCATGATCAAACACTTGCCAACCCTATAAAGGCCTTGACTATTGACACTTCCCACAATGCGACACTTGCCTCCATGGGAAACATAGACGATATTCCTCCAGAACAAGAATATTCCACTAGGGACATGCTTGCATATGATCAAGTTATAGCTAAAATCATTGGAATCTATGACATTAAACATAATGATGGCTTTGACATTGCCTTGGAAGCACCAATAGAATCATTTGAACCTAACATGTCACATGATCAGATCAAAGATATCAGTCAGGAATATGTCCAACATGACAATGAAGCTAAGAAACTTTATCAACTAGGGTCATGTATCTTTGTCAGAGCAGGCTTTCTTGCAGATGAAAATATTACAAGTGATAGTATCTACATACATAATGATGGGTTAGCATCTTTCTTTCAAAACAACAAATGCCCCATCGCAAATAGAATCTGTCAAAGCATACAATATCAAGGCAAAGGACTAGGCATACACGAGCAAGGCATTCTAGAACCAATACAACTTCAAGGAAATTACAGACATCAAGGTCTTGGCTAATCCTCAGTTAGTAAATCAAACGATGTTAGTGGTACCTCCTCGATACTGGGGGTAACTTTGTTAGACACAAATGTCAAAATGGAGTCCATGAGAAATCCTTGTCATAAGATTGTTGCCAACACCCCCTCCACCCACACCATGAAAAGTCATTCCATCATAAATAAACCTTCCCTTTGGAACCAACAAAAAACAAAAGTCTTACAAGTCAAAAGATAAAAATCAAATGTCAAAGCCCATTGCATCAACCAAAAGGACAAGTGGACAAATGAAATTAGAATGGATCCCAAAGAAACATGGATCAAACAAAGACACCAAGTCAAATAAAAAAGTCAATCACAATGTGGAGCCACAAGTAAAGATGACTCCCACATACAAAAAATGTCCACCTCCTTCAAAATGTTCATCAATCAAGGCGTATAAAAGTGTTGGTTCCAAACACCATGCATCCAAAATCCATCATTCACCATACCAAGTTTGGAAAATAAAAAGTCATTCATCCAAACATCCAAATAATCTTTCCATGTCTACCATCATTTGTCATAACCCTACATCTCGTCTAAAGTCCAATGATCCCACATCACAAATCCATCACATCTTGGCAGCAACTCTTTACCACAAGGACTCTCATGGAACTCTATTGCAATGTGTGTATTTTGATAAGGCCAACTCTAGTATCAAAAAGAATCACAATGACATCGATCAGTTGCATACAAGAACTAAGATCCTAACAAGACAACTCCTTCAGCGAGGTCATTATTGGCATGTCATGGAACTAGTCTCTACATCGGCACCATCAGTGGATTGAGAATAGTTAGTGGTCATCTAAAGCATCCATACCAGGTACGCAAAATCGAGAAATACAAAAGAATTGAAAAATGCTAAAACATTGTCACCTGATGAAACTTGGAAAACATGCATCTTGGTGACACCAAAAGATAAGAAGTGAAATAGTAATGAGAAAAAGTTCATCCAATGGTGAAAACCTGGAAAACAGGTGCCCTAGATAAGTACCATGATGAAAACCTGCCAAACAGGTGTCATGTGTAAAATAAATCATCTATGTGGACTCTTACACTTAGGAGAAAGTTGTCTCATCTCCTAGGCCTTCCTCTTGGCATTGGCATCTGACCATTTAATTCATATCATTCCCACTTACCTCGGTCTTGACATAAAACTGGCACACATAAATCATGCTTTGGGAAAACTCTTGACATGTCTATCCTTTGGTCATACATGATTCACAAAACATCATGTCATTGACCATCATAGTCTTATTGTCCTTATACAACATAGTTCTTGAAAATCATATGACAATTCCATTAGTCTCATGTCTCCCATCTTTTACCAAGGCCACCCCTATCCTTTCATGCTTGTCACGCATGTAGCTTTCATCAAATGGTCTAAGGATGGTATCATCCCATCTAGTCACTGGCAAGTCATTTCAAATACAGGAGTACTAATTCATCTGTTACATTATCAAAATTTTTACTTATTTGCATGTTCTAGCGTAGACCTCCATACTTTTATCACATTATCATCATCGTCCTCACATTGTTTCGGGATGCGTCCTTCCCACGTCAAACAATGTTGTCATCACCTTTCAATTGGTATTCAGCTTGACTAGGGGCATAATCATGTTTGTCCTTAGTTCTCATGTGTAGACATGATCATATGCATTTGTCATGATCTTAAATGTCAAAATCAAAGAAACATCATAAAGATATGCGGAAAAAAGACAAAACATCATAAAATGTCTTGAAAAAAGACAAAACATCATAAAATGTCCTGAAGAAAGACCAAAACCATCATAAAATGTCCTGAAGAAAGACCTAAAAATCATAAAACGTCTTGAAGAAAAACACAAAAACATCCAAATCAATGTCAAAATCCTAAAAGTAGGTCAAAGTGGGTCATATGGAGTTAGTCCGTATCGCGGTGAACTCGTTGTCATTGCATTTGCTGCCTCGCATTAGGCAAGGCCATTGGTCGATGAGTCCACTGCGAGACGGTGGTCGATCCTTTTAAGGTTTATCCAAATCATGTGGCATTTGTCACGAATTGTCACGCTCCGGTCAAATAAGTCATACATAGTCGAGCTTCGGACTTTGAGTGTAGTAAAATTTGAAGCTGTCCGATGTCAAAATTGGTCAAAATCAGACAGCACATCCCAATCAATCATACAGTCAACATCAATCAACTTGCCAAAACATATTAGTCAAAACAATGTTAGTCTCGTCACTCTTTGATCCTCTTCAAGATGTGTCCTCCTCGGATTTGGACCTCGTCAAAATGTCCTTTGCATTTTTTAGGATGTGTCCTTCCTAACAATAGGCCCCATCAAATTGTCAACACCATCAAATTGGAAAAACTCTTAAACTGTCAAAACTATCAAACCAACAAGAATTCAATCTTTGGCAAACAACATTGGCAAACAAAATAAAATGGCTGTTAATCTTTCTGGTCTATCTTGTCTTATCTATCTTGGCTATTTTTTTTCCTTATATTTTTACTGTCTTGTCTTTTTGGTCATGTTACTAGCTACCTCAAGCATGTCCTGTGAAAGATTTAGAGGTGTGATGACTTTGGCCTATTTTATTTTCTTTGACGCTACTATCGTGGATTGTCTTGACAAAAGATTGGGCAACAAGCCCTTAGTATGAGTTAGGACTTCCTTATGCATTTATTTTTTCAAAGTGGATGACCTTGCACATAGTCTATGTCGCATATCACTTGTTTTGTTGTCCATTTGTGTCATTTTTACAGCCCAATGATGATTAAGAGCAATAAATATTAGTCCTATGGCAATGTTTTGAAGGATTTGGTCTAGGAACTAACATGCATCTTCTTTAGTCTTGTCATCTTCTCTGTCTCATCTCATATAGGCATTGCATCAATATCATCATCCAAAGCTTTTGCACTAACATTTCTTTGTCTCTTCATATTCTAGTCTTCTCATTAATTTCGAGAGCACACCCATGTTCTTGGAACCCACATCTCTGAGGGCACCATAACCCTCATCGTCCATTCTTCCTCATCTTATTGCCTTTGAATGTTTTGGCTTAACAACTTGTCACAATCGCGACGCTGCGCTACGATATATGACAAAGAGGTGTTGAAGACACCACAGAAATGACCTGGAGTCTACAAGCTTCATTTTACCACTTTAGATCTAGCATAATTATATGGCATTAATTGTATGTCCTTAGTCCACATTAGGCCGTAATGATTAAATAATTCGCAATTAATTAATTAATTCCTTTGATTCTTCCGCGATTAGTAAATAAAATAAAATTTTGCATTTGCGGTAAAATATAAATGTGTTTTCGAATCAACATAATTAAAATGCTTGAATTTTATTTAATTACCCTTCTTCAATCATCTCTTCCTAATTATTAAACGAAATAATTTTATTTATTTATTCCAATATCGATAATTGTCATAACTAAATGAATTGATTAATTTATTTAATTAATTAATCTTATCTCTGTTGAATTAAATAATTATCTTTGATACTTTGTTGTTGAAAATGTATTCCCTCTAGAACTTGGATAAATGAAATTATTTAAAATGTATCATCCACAATCTTAATGACAATTCGCTTTGAAGTAAATAATTGGAAAATCAATTATTTATTATTTCCACAAAATCCATAGCTTTGAATTAACTTCGATTCAAAATGGAAAGTAATCTTCAAAGAAATCAAAATGTGTCGAGGCCGATTCTTGATTTTCCAAATCTAATCTTGAGTTCAACTCTTATCTTTAGCAGTTTTTTTTGAATCTCACAAATCAGGCAGGCTTTATCTTCTTGATTTTCAAAAATCTTCATTTTCTAATTAATTTTCTCATCTATTCTCCACCGTCGATCCGATTATCTGAGATATTATCTTGACCATTCGATTAATGAATTTTCCCTAACCCTAATTAGGGATTCTCATATTTAATTCGAACCTCTCATTCTAGGTCTTAGATAGAAGTCAATCTCACCCGCCCATTCAAAATGACATTTTCTATAAAATGTCATTTTCCTCTCATTTTTTGATTACACAGACACATGATATATTTATGCATTGATATACTTAGATTTATTCATAGCAATTGTAGCACTTATTTGTATTTATTTTATTAAGTCTTAGCATTGTTTAGGCATAGGCATTGTCAATCATAGTCATAGGCATTAGGCATTTGTGCAAATCCTTCAAAGCTTGGTGTAGGACATAGGCATATATTTGCAAATTGCTCGCACAACGAATATGAGGGCAAAGCATTATCCAGCAAGTAAGAAGGTGTTATGAAGGTGAGTCATGGAAGCTCCAACAATTATCAGGTATACTTGTTCTTTTACATTTCGCTTCCTTTGCACTTTGTAATCACTTTGGGTTTTTGTCTTTTACATTGATTTGATTTGATAACTTGAATCTAAACCTAAAAATAAATCCTCAATTATAGATGCAACATTTCTTGCAACCTGGGATGCTCCTACATCAGACACTCGAGGTTGAAGAAAAGTGAGCCTCTCACTTTCCTATGGCTATAGGAAAACCAATGTGGCCCACCTCATCATGAGAAATCCATGATGAATCTTCCTTCAAGCTTCCTTTCCATCTGACTAGATATTCCTTGTATCACCTTCCTCTGGTACTACATCCAACTCTGTTGTTAAAATTTCCTCAATTCTCTTTGGATGATGTGCTATCTGGTCTGACAAAACAACTTATCTATCCTCTAGTGACTCTCCTTCATGATACTGGTATAGGTCTGCAATGTTGAATATATGTGATATGCCAAATTCCTTCAGTAGCTCCACTTTATATGCATTTCTAGAATGAAAATTCTTGATGATCTTACAAGGTCCAAACTTCATCTTCAACTTATTATATGTCCCCACTGGAAATCTCTCTTTTCTTAGATATACCATTACTTCCTCTCCTACTAAAAAATCCTTGTCTTCTTTTCTCATCTTCTTTCTCCTTGTAGATATTGTTCATCTTCTCCTGATGCTCCTTAACTTGAGTATGCATTGTTTCCATTAATATTACAAATTATTCTACCTCTTCACTCCTTTTATTCCCCATATTGATATCTCTTAATTATGCTACTCCTCTAGGTTGTTGTCCTATCACAATTTCAAATGGTGTATTCCATGTACTCCAGTTTAGTGAATTGTTGTATGCAAATTTTTCCTGCAGTAGTATTAAGTCCCAATTTCATGCTTTACCTTCATTCAAACACCTCAAAAACTTCCCCAAACTCCTATTTACCACTTTTTTTTGTCTATTTGTCTGTGGGTGAAATGTTGAACTATACTTCAAATCTATCTTCATCTTCTTCCACAATGTTTTCCAAAAATATCCAATGAATCTAGGGTCTCTATCTGATACTATACTCTTTGGTAGTCCATGTAATCTCACAATCTCCTTGAAAAATAGGTCTACAACATGTACTACATCACTGGTTTTTTTACAAGGTATGAAATTTTTCATCATAGAAAATCTATCCACAACCACAAATACAAAGTAAAATCATCTTGGTGTCTTAGGTAATTCCAACACAAAATCCATGCTAATGTCTTCCCATGGTCTCTTTGGTACTATCAATGGTGTATACATTCTAGTGTTCTAACTGTTTCCTTTTGCAACTTGACAAATCCTACAACTTTGAACATATTTCCTAATATCCTTATACAGTTGTGGCCAAAAATAGTTCTCACTCACCAATGCTATGGTCTTATCAATTCCAAAATGTCCTGCTAATCCTCCACAATGCTTTCCCTTGATCAAATTCTCTCATTGAACTTCTAGGGATACATAATTGATTTTTCTTGAATAAAACTCCTTCTTGAATGAAATAATCCAACCATTTCTTGTATTTGTCTCTACAGGTTCATTGCAAGCCTTCCATGCCTCAACAAAATCAATGTCATCCTCATTCATATGCTTCAGTTCTTCAAAACCCAATACTTCAATTCTCAACTCTATCAACAAACTTCTACTACTCAATGCATCTACAACATTTTTTGACTTTCCACTCTAGTGCTTCAACACAAATGTGTAACTCTGCAAGTACTCTACCCATCTCATATGTCTCTGGTTGAATTTTCCTTGACTATTCAAATATTGTAAAGCTTGATGATCTATATACAACAAAAATTCATAAGGTAACAAGTAATGTCTCCACATCTTCAAGGTTTGTATTATTGCATATAATTCTTAATCATAAATTGAATATCTTCTCCTAGCATCATTCAAATTTTCACTGAAGTACGCTACTGGTCTCCATTCCTGACTTAACACAGCCCCTATTTCACTTCCACTAGAATCACAATATACTTGGAATACCTTATCAAAGTCTAGTAGTGCTAACATAGGTTGTTCTATCATCTCTTACTTCAACTCAAAACTCTTATGTGCTCTTGATGTCCACTTGAATTCCTTTCAATCACCACTCATTGTCTCTATCATAGGTGTGCAAATACTACTAATTTTTTTTATGAACTTCTAGTAAAAAATTGCTAGTCCATGAAATTATTTTACTTCTCCAACATTCACACGTGTAGGCCATTCAACTATTTCTCTAACCCTCTCAAGTTCCATCTACAATCCTTCTGCAAATATCACAAATCCCAAATATATTAGTTCTTCCTTTGTGAAACTACACTTCTTGACATTTATCAATAAGTTCTCTTCTCTTAGCCTCTGAAATACTTGTTTGATGTGCTCCAAATATTCTTCTTTAGTCTTACTGAAAAATCATAATATCATCCAAATAAACAATGACAAAGTTTCCCAAGAATTTATTCAAGACTTCCTTCATTAGCCTCATAAATTTACTAGGTGCATTAGTTTGTCCAAATGGCATGACCAACTACTTATACAATCCCTCATTTTTCTTGAAATCATTCTTCCATTCATCTCCCTCTTTGATCCTGATCTAATGGTATCCACTCTTTATGTCTATCTTGGTGAAATAATTTGCTCCACTTAGACTATCGATGATGTCATCCATCCTAGGAAATGGGAATCTATACTTCACTATGATCTTATTGATAAATCTTGAATATATACACATCCTCCATTATCAATCTTTCTTAGGTACAAGTATAACCAGTACCACACATGGACTCATACATTCTTTGATCAGTCCTTTCTTTAGCAATTCCTGTATCTATTTGTTTAGCTCTACATTCTCTCTTGGTGTCATCCATTGTGCAACTTTTTTTGAAAAAGTAGCTCCTAGAATAAGATCTATATGATGACTAATACTCCAGATTGGTGGTTATCCATCAGTCACATTCTTTGATACAAGATATTATTATTGTGTTAATAGTTCAATAACTTCCTTCTCTAGTTATTCTTCTTCTCTTGTGGTGATTCTCTCTGCATCTAGGGCTCCACACTTGGAATAAAAGAAAAAAACATGTTTTCATGTCTCAATCCATCAAAAAATTTCCTTCCATCTGCCAAATTGATTCTAGTTGTTCCAAAGGTGTGAAGTTGATTCTCTTTCCATTGGATGTTATGGTATAGGTATTCTTTCTCCCATCATGTATATATTTCTTATCATACTGCCAAGGTCTACCCAACAACATATGACATACATCCATCGAATCACATAGTACTTCATCATGATATGATCCTATATGAAATTTTACTAGGAATTGCTCACTTACTAGTATCTTGTGCTCATCTTGAATCTAGGCTATCCTATAAGGATTCAGATTTTTTCTTCTTTTCAAATTCAAAATTTTCACCATTTCCTTAGAAATTAGGTTATCTGTGCTACCACTATCAATGATAACTTTGAAACACTTACCTCCTGCTTTGTATCTAGTCTGGAACAAACTTTTCCTTTGCAGTGCTTCCTTAGGTACTTCTTTCTCCTGAAACAATGCTCTCCTCATGGATAATGATTGTCCTTTCTCAGGACTTCCTCCAAAACTCAGTGGTTCCATTGGTTCTTCCTTCACATATTTATTTCTTGCATGATTTTCAATCTTCTTACTTTCTTGGTGACACTCAAATGCTCTATGTCCTTTTCCTCTGCAATTAAAAAAAGATTCCTCTAAAAGTTCTCTTTTCATATACTTTCTCATCTCTCTGGTATCCATCATTGTGGTAAGAATTGTAGCCTCCTTTGTTGTGGTGGTAACGATTTCTATCATATCTCCCTTTGTGGTATGAATTTGAATCCTTCTCTTCCTTGCAGTATGAATATTTTTCCTTGTTCTACTCCACATATGGTTTTTTCTACTCCAAAATGTGACCTTCCTTTCTAAAATCTACCTCCCCTTCCTGTCTGCCTTTTTTCATGTACTTTGTTCATCTTGTTCTCTAATTTTAATGCAAACTGATATGCTTCCTCTACCAAATTCATCCTTACTAGACTCAACTCTTCATTAATGTTCATACTCAACCCATTGATATATATTTCCACTTTCTCCTTGCTTTCCTCACTATGTCTAGTCCTAATGATGATTTTATGAAATTCCTTAATGTATTCTTTCACAATCTTTTCCTTCTATCTCAGGTTTTGCAATCTCTTCATCAACTCCAACTTATAGTCTATGAGTACAAATTGGTTCTTCAATTTTTGTTACCATTCTATCCCATTTCACAATCTTCTCTTTACCAGTTATGTTTCTCTCCAATTGAACTTCCTTCCACCATATTGTAGCATGTCCTTTTAGTTTATTCTTTGAAAATATCACTCTCTCCAGATCTTTATTTTCTTCATATTCAAAGTATTCTTCAATGTCATTTATCCAATCAATCAACTCCTCGGGATTTAGGTTACCGGTATAGTTTGAAATATCCATTATGGGTTACTTTCCTATTTTCAAAATAGCCTTCAACATCTTCATTTGATCTGATTCTTCCTCTTCTGTGGTTTTTATAGTTATTTCTACAAATTGAAATTCGTCATCATCACTTTCATCATTAGGTCTAGGGTTTGAGCCTTTTCTTTTGTCTTCTTCAACAACATCCAATTTCACTTTCATTGTTCACATCATTTCCATCATCTCATCAATATTTCCAACAACATTAACAGTAGTATGAATTCTCCTTGGCAGCATTTGTTCCTAGGATTTAGTGCCATTGCCTCAAGTTGACGATTTCACTATAGGGTTGCAACTGCCTCACAATCAGCAATTTGTTGACAAACATAAGTAGGCTACCTCAAGTCGGTGATCTTTCCACACAAAGATATTAAGGAATGCCTTGTTTAACTTCTATCTCCTCTCCCAAGGTTTGGAACTCACTCTGATACTACTTGGTGCAATCAAGGATGGAGGGTCTAGGAATAGGATTTTCCAACCTTGCAGCAAGAGTAAACATAACAGAAACTCAAAGAATTGGAATAAAAATCCCACATGGATATATATATATATATAATGATCAATTATTCACAAGCAACATGCCCTACCTTCTGGCTTATGGATTATAGAATGATATGGTGTTAAGCTCAGAAATACAATGCAAATCAAAATCTCTCTATATCTATCACTACTGCTACTACTACCTAACTCAACTACACAATTCTTATATATATACATATCCCCAGCTCTGAAAAAAGGTCCGTGTCGATCTCAAGAGGTCACAAAACCCTGAAGTTGATGAAATGTGTGAAGGTTGGCCAAAACATATGATTTTCCTTTGACCCTTGGAAAAATGTGATGCAGAATGAAAAAAAAGGTTCCTCAATGAATGTGCATTTTTATGAAATTGTTTCCTGAGCTCTGCAAGTCATGGGATAGGTTTGCATACTTGAAAAGCCAAGACTGGTCTATGAATGATCTCTGTCCAATTACAGTTGATATTCTGTTAGCGGTATCTTCGTACTAGGATCTCCAAAATACTTGAATTATGGATATGATGTAGATGTTGCAATGGAGATCATATATCCTACTCCATGATATATGATGTTACAATGCAGTATAATGTAGTATGAAATACTAAGACTGGTTCCTGACAGTTAACTACTAAAATGCAAGAAAACATGAATGTAAATATTTTTGGTTGATGCAAGATTGCTTGTAACCTAGGATGCTCCTACATCAAGTTATGTTCTCCAGTTGTGAATTGTGGTTTTTTTTGTTTCTGGTTGAGGTCTGGGAGAAATGTTATTGGTATGGATTTCTCTTTGGTAAAGTCATATGGTTTTTCGTTCTTTAGTTAAGTTATTATGATCATGTTGAAGATAATTTTGGTAATATGAAATGATTGTGCTTAATTTTTCTATGTGTTTTACACTAGTTTGGCCAACCTTGTGTTAAAAACTACCTTCAAAATTTATGGAGCATGTTGGACCTATTAATGTCCTCATTGAGCATGTGTTTGGGTCTTCCTCATTCTAATTCCACCCTACGATTTTTTGGTGCCAACCTAATTTGAATTTATTGATGGATGTCCAACTTTGGATATGTTTCAAAGTTGAAGATGGTATAAATATAGGATGAGCTAGTAGTGAAAGAAGAATAAGAGATAAGTGCAAATAAATAGAGAAGATATATGTGAAATAGATGTGAATCAGTGTGTGTGTGTGTGATGGAAGTGTGGTAGATCAATGCGAAGTCCAAATGTTGAGTTTTTGGATATAGTGAGCTGAAGGTGTACTCTATCATTCATGCATTTATACAAGTGGTTGAGAAAATTATGTTAGTGTAGGTTTTTTAATATTATTTTTCCTACACATTATTAAGCATACCTTAGGTTATAGGAGGTGTGGTTCATGTGAGGACATGTGGTGTAATCCATTGATTACATGTGTTGCTCCCACTCACACTTGGGTGGTTGAGTTTCACACCCTCTTTTGGCCTTATATGCCACCTCACAAAATCACTTATCTGTCTCTTTCTGAATAGGTTATGCCACCTATTTGGCATTTTCCAAGTAGGCATAACTTCCACCTAATTTGGTTATTTGGGAGTTATTGCCCCTCTTGGAATTATTTTCCCATATTGTGCTATTTAATCAACACTCTTCTCTCCCTCCTATCTAGTCTAGATGAGTTCATATTAAGTCAATCAATTCAATGGAGAGTTGAGGCATATTGTATCATTTAGTGTGTGATAATAACATCATTTTGTTATTGCACTATATTCCAGAATTTTATCTCTTGTTGCTCTCATGTGGAAGGCTTATCTTTGTTTTGTAGGTGATCTTGGGTGCTCGAGTTCATCAAAAACTCTTACATGGTATCAGAGCATCAGATCTGCAAGCCCCTTCTCAAATTTTAGAGATTTGTGAGTTTTTAATCAGTATTGCAGGTTGCAACATGCCTCTACTTGTCTTAAGTAGCTGATTCTACCTTTTCATGTCATTTTTGGTTGTTGGGGTTGTTTTATGTTGCTAAAGGCGTTTGTCTTACACCAGATCCAATTTTTTTGTATATTTTGAAGAAAATCTGCCATTTGCGTTTTGTTTGCAGTAGAAAAAAACCATCTGGGTCGTTTCTAGTTTTTGTATACAGGTTATATATTTTGCAGAAAATAAATCAGAACATTTCAGCAGACCCCCTCTCCAATTGCATTTTTTTATTTTGCAATCAATCTTTGGAGGGCCATAATTCAGTCATACAAGCTCTTTTTTTAGAGCAATTTTTTTGATTTAGGGTAGAATTTTGTAGGCTTTGCAGTGATATGATCCATTTTTTTCTCAATCAGTCTGTATTTTCTAGAAAATAAGTTTTATCAGCAAATCTGAAGGACAGTTCTCATTTTTGGAACTTCAAATGGCTATAACTTTCACATATGACCTTGGATTGAGGTGATTATTTTTTTGAAAGTTGATATTTTTTTTAGCAATACACATTGGTGCTATTTTTAGGTTCTTAATCTAATATTATTTTGTACTTTTAGTATTTGGGTCTAATTTTGGACATTGTAAAACTCTGGAAAATAACTCCAAAATTGTAAACACACTAATTATAAAGTTCCACCATTATATTTTTTAGGGGGGATCATGATTGAGTGAATTTGGTTTTGTGTTGACCATTTGAGGAGGTATCATGGGTTTTTCTATTCATCCTTCTATGGTAATGTTGAATAAGGATAATTATGAGTCTTGGAAGAATGGCATCCTGACACATCTCAGGTGGCTTAAGCTCTTTCCATACCTTTATGGGCTCATACCTGAACCAAACACACCTTGGAAGCAATCAATTTGGGGTAATAATAATGATCACATTATAGGATTAATTGGTACATATATTGGCATGAATATTTATGTGGAGATCTCACATATGGAGTGCCCACACACACTTTGGACCAAGATTTGGGAGATTTTTGGAGACCATCATATCTCTCCATTCCCAGATGATCCTGTTGCAAATTGTTTAATTCCCCTTGATGATGCTGATAATATACCCTATGATGATGATACTTTAGAGGAGCTTGAGTATAATAAATGTCTTGAATGTCTAGTTGACAAAGAGACTTCTCATATTGCTTCTCCTCCTCCTATTGAGATCACATCCTCATCTACTATTGCATCTAAAGATACTTGTGTTGCTACATTCATGGCTTCTTGTAATTCAGTATAGCAGGATACACATTGTCTTCCAGATATAGCTAGTTCAGATGACTACTTGATAGACATTGCAGGATTGTTCATAGAGTCTCATATTTCAAACTTGGGAGACACTATTCATGAAATCCATCTCCTCTTTGATGAAGTTGATTCTTCTTTAGTTGTTGTGGAGGAACCTTTGTATCCTCTTGTTCATTCTCCACATGATCATTCATCATAGTTTGGCATGATTGTGGATACTTTTGAGCAGCATTTGGAGGAGCCACATTTGTCTTCAGAGGAGATATCTTTGTCTTCAAATTTTGTTCTACATCCATCTCCACTAGGTTCTAGATTGTCATCTTCTACAGTGTGGCCTAGAACACCTGATTTGATGGTGATAGCTTTCGGCATCGACATGGGGACACTTGAACAGAATTTAGAGACATCATACATTCTTCCTTCATATTCCTTTCAGGAATGGGAAGATATCTTGCATACATCCTTGGTTTTGTTTCTTCCTAAAGGGAGGAACGTTGTTCAGCGAGATTGGATAATCTTCAGCATTTAATGTCAGGATTCTATCATTCTTTTAGGAGACTCAACATTGAGGAGGGGCCTACCTTGTCTCTTCTACTTCTCTCTTATGGGGGGTTCTTTTTCCTCAATTGGGGTTTTTCCCTTCTCTTTCTTCATTAAGAATATTTCTATTTTGTATTTCTTCTTCTTTCTTGGGGGAGAGTTTTGTCCTATAGGTTTTCTCTTTCTCATGTTTTGAGAGGTTTCATCATTGTACATGGGTACCTAACATGGCCTTGTCATCAGGACCCATCTTTGCATTATTTCATCCTTTCACCCACGTAAGCTATGCTTAAGGGGGGTGTTAGTGTAGGTTTTTTAATATTATTTTTCCTACACATTATTAAGCATACCTTAGGTTATAGGAGATGTGGTTCATGTGAGGACACGTGGTGTAATCCATTGATTACATGTGTTGCTCCCACTCACACTTGGGTGGTTGAGTTTCACACCCTCTTTTGGCCTTATATGCCACCTCACAAAACCACTCATCTGTCTCTTTCTAAGTAGGTTATGCCACCTATTTGGCATTTTCCAAGTAGTCATAACTTACACCTAATTTGGTTATTTGGGAGTTATTGCCCCTCTTTGAATTATTTTCCCATATTGTGCTATATAATTAGCACTCACCTCTCCCTCCTATCTAGTCTAGATGAGTTCATATTAACTCAATCAATTCAAGGGAGAGTTGAGGCATATTGTATCATTTAGTGTGTGATAATAACATCATTTTGTTATTGCATTATATTCCATCATTTTATCTCTTGCTGCTCTCATGTGGAAGGCTTATCTTTGTTTTGTAGGTGATCTTGGGTGCTCAAGTTCATCAACAACTCTTACAAATTATACTGGAAATCTTTGTTGCATTTAGATTGTCTTCTTTCCATAACATATCTCTTCTATCTTCTTTGTATCTCTATGGTAGTGATCCCTCTGGTGGTTAACACTATTGGATAGTGAGTCTTGATTTAGACAGTGATTCCCTATTTTGGAAGTGATCCTTTTTATTAGGTAGTGATCCATTGTAATTGGTTTTGATATTCTCTATAGTGTGAGTTAATTATCATTGTGGTTTTTACCTCATTGGGTTTTCCACTTAAATCTAGTGTTGTTGTGTTTGTGTGATGATTTTTAGTTTCTACAGTTGCGCTTATTTTTTAATCATTTTAGCAATGTTAAGGATTTGTTCCATTGAATGATTTAAAGGTTTAAATTTCTTACAACTAATTCACCCCCCTCTCAGTTTTCTTGTTCAACAATTGGTATTAGAGCTTGGTTCCTTGGAGAAGAGCTTAACCACTTAAGGAAGGTCTTAGATGGCTAGCAAAGATACTCATGATTATCTGAGGTTTGATGGAACTAATTATGCTAGTTGGACAATATTGATGGAAGAATATCTATAGTATTTTGAATATGATGTGGAGAAATATTACAAGAATCCTTACACTCCTCCTACTAATGGTTCAAGTACAACTAATGAGATCAAGGCACATGAAGAGAGCAATAAGGATAGGTACATTTTGAAGAATAGTCTTGTACATTCTTAGTTGATTTAAAGTTCAAAATCTGAGAAATATTACAGAAGTCTAGAATGCTTTAGAAAAGGCACACGGAGGTGATGAAATACTCAAAGAGGAAAATTTTCAGAATTTGGAGACATAGTTTGAGATACTACATATGTTTGAAGATGAGAATGTTAAAGCTGATGTAAAGAGATTGGATGAGGTAGTAGCTGGAATGCGAGGACTTGGTGCTACTATAGATGAAACCAAGATTGTAAAGAAGATTCTTAGATCTCTCTTTGATTCTTAAAGTGATGTAGAGGCTATGAGACTTTTGGAAACAAACAATGATTTCAAGGATTTCAATGAAGCAGTCTCAAATCTCTTCCAGGCGCCCTTGTGGAGATAAGCCTCAATAATGCACTTATGACTCAAAACCTTCTCCTATGGACCCAAACCCTAGGAATGTTCTTAAGAGATCCAAAAAAACTTGTCTTGACTAGTTTCAAGCCCCAAACCTCTAACTTAGATACAAAACTAATTTTTCACCTTAAGTAGGCTTCTAGCCCAACTAGGCCTCTAGCGAGGGATTTTTAACTTTTCTCTCAAACTTTTTAAAGGAACCTCCAATCTAATGACTATTTTAGATGTGGTTTGTGATGAAAAACAACATATCCAAACCTTGATACCACTTGCTTCAGACAAACCCTTCCAAAATCTACTGTCTCCTCAAAAACTAGGCCTAATTAGCCCTCTTTTCCAAAGCAACCCCTCTTTAAACTCAACCCTTGACCATGAAACTTTCAACAGTCTCTTAAAACATCCACAAACCAAGTATTTTTAGACTTTTAGTCCTCTATGACACCCCTAACATGCTCAAACACAAAACCCTCCTTAACTTGCCTCAAAACTAGGGCTTCTTGAAAACTAACCTTCCAATCACTTCCAGAACTTTCTCATTGACTCTACACCATTATGACAACATATTTAGTCTATCCCCACTCAAAAACATACCCCTCATTAAGGTAGATCTTCTGCTGTTATACCCTAGCCTCCAACTTCAAGCACTTTTCATTGTCCAATCTTGGTGTACACCTTAATATTCCTCTTTCCTACACATTAGTTTGTCAAATATATATGATACATGTTAGGAATGATCCATTTCACAGGTCACAACAGCATTTTACCTTGAAATGGATCAATCATCCATGAAAAACCTCAAAATTAGTGAAAAATCTGCACTTTCTTGAGGACAGTCAACAATAATATACAAAGAATTGATTGTTGTTGCTTTCAGGACATTCAAATGACTTCAAAACAAGTTGATACAAGTCCCTAAACCATCCTACTAAACAAATCTTCAATAGAAATCAATAAAACATCAAAAGAGAATAAGAAAAATGCAAGAAATTGCTGTTTTTTTTCTTTTTCCTGTAGCAGTCCGTACAAAATATGTACCAGAAACCAAAACTCTATAAAAATGATTCCTTTAGGGTTATAGACCCATCCCACAACTGCTCAAACTGTTTGGAATTGGTTTGATTACATTAAAGTTGCTAAAACATCAAAAACACACTTTCCCGCCAAAGTTGGATTTTGAAAATTTGAATTCTCCAACTTGAAATTTATTGAACCCCTATCAACTATAAAGCTTCTAAACTATTACATGGCATTATTCAACCTTATTTGACTGAATTAAAACATAAAAACACCTATCTAGACTCTTAGGACATTATTTGTCCAATTACAATGCATTTTGGTTCTATGGTTCTTATCAGGACCCTTAGGACATTTGACTCCTTTCATGTTTTTAAATATTTTAAAAGTCATTATAGGCTTCAAAATGTCATAATTAATTTTCTGAGTTCCTTGATAGGTCTTCATGACCCCTACATCCTCCTATCTCTTGAAGTGTTCCTTGAAGAGCTTGGGTGCTCCTGCACCATTCTTCCCAAGAAAGGAAAAGGTCTTGCCCCAAGAAGTATCCAACTTGTTGCTGCCATAATACTCCTTGTTCCTATATGTTTGCACCTTCTGATTACCAAGCAGGAGATCTCCCAAAGTTACCTTCTTCCTTTTTTTCCAACCTGCATTCATGTCACTCATCATGTTAGTGTCAAAATAGTGTTTTGTTTGTCCTTTTTGTTGCTTGAACTCAGTCTGTCCTTGAGCCCTGTTTTTGCCCTTACTCCCCTGATCTCTTTTGGAAAGAACACCTCCTCTATCACCCTCAACCATAGGGCATTCAATGCCTCCAACCTTAATACTTTCCAAGTCCCACAAATTATGATTTTTAGGACTGTATGCTTCATATCTCTACTGCAATTTACTAGTTTTCAACCAACCAGTGTCTTCCCTTGTCTTACCCTACAGTTTCACCTACAATTTCTTCTCAAAATAGATCACAAAACTCTCATTAGACTGCTCCAATGGCAAAGGAACCAACTTATATCTACTAGCATCTTTATGCACCAAATATGTGTTGTGAAAACCATCATGCACTATCCTCCTAGCATACTACCATGGTCTCCCCAAGATGATATGACCACAAGTCATTGGAATGACATCACAAAGCACCCTGTCATGATAAGATCCAATTGAAAAATCCACAAAAGCTCTCTTACCAATCTCTACATGTTGCATTTGAGTTACCCAAGTGGCCTTGTAGGGAGTAGGGTGATCAAATGTTTCAATCCCTAACTTGGTTAGCATATCAACTGAGACTAAATTGCTATGTGACCCTGAATCTTTGAGTAATCTACATATTTTACCATGACTGAGACAATTAGTCTTAAAGATAGTTACCTTTGGCTCTTGATGAAGTCTTTCTCCTTGCTTGACCATAAGAAACTCACCATCAGTCACAGGGTCTGCCATGAATGTTTTTGGTTCCTCCTTGTCTTCTTCTTCTTGTACCAAATTAGCTCTCCTATCTCTGCCCTTATTAGCTTGTTCACATTTAGGACACTTGAAGGAAGGATGCCTTCATTCATTGCAATTGAAGCACCTACCTGTGAATGGTCCTCTACCTTGTCCAAATCTACCTCCTCCTAATGGAGTGTATCCTCCTCTTGGATCAGAAAATATCTCTTTGCCTTTGTCATTGTTGCTCTTGTCATTGCTGCCTTGTCCTTGTTCTCTATTACCTCTGCCCCTGTTTGAACTAACTCCTTTTCCAGCATTGCTTGATCTTTCTTGCTTCCTCTTCACCTTTTCTTCTACTCTAATGGCCAACTGGAAACATTCTCCTAATGTCCTTGGTAATTGCAAACCAATCTCATCTTGTAGATTATACCTCAAGCCATTGATATACCTAGCTACTTTCTCATCTTCTTCCTCATAACCTCCTCTAATAATAAGCTTGTGAAATTGCTTAGTATAGGACATCACATCCATGTCCTTTTGTCTTAAATTTTGCCTCATTCTCTTCACATGAATTGTGTAATTAGATGGTAGGAATTGCTCCTTGACCAAACTCTTCATCCTAGCCTAGGTAGAAACTTTTGCCAATCCTCTAGCCATCCTATCATTCTAAAAACTAGTCCACCATGTCAATGTTGTACCTCTCAACTTGGTTTTGGCAAACTTAACCTTCCTCTCTTCATCCATCTCCTCAAACTCAAAATAGTTCTCTAAGACATCAAGACATCCTAACACCTCTTCACTATCCATCTTCCCTTGATAGATAGGCAAATCTATGTGAATCTTTCCTCCATGACCTTGTACTACCTTCAACAATCTCAATAACCTCCTTTCCTTAGGGTCCTCTATCTCATCTGCTTGTTGTTCCTGATTTTCCCTCACATGCTCTTCTTCTTCATCATTGTTTTCTTTGTCTTCTTGTTCTTCTCTCCTCCTACTCCTCTCAAGGTTATTTATCCTTGCTTGCATGGTCTCTCTCTCCCTTCTCCATTTCCTTTCTTCTCTTGCTCTTGCTGCTTCTTGTTCTCTTCTTTCCCTTCTCTCCCTTTCCAATATTTCCCTTAACTCCTCCAACTCTCTTGCCAATTGACTTTTAGGTGCCATTTCTGATTTTTCAATCCCTAAAGGACCTACTTACTACTCTGATACCACTCTGATGTAGAGGCTATGGGACTTTTGGAAACACACAATGATTTCAAGGATTTCAATGAAGCAGTCTCAAATCTCTTCCAAGCACCCTTATGGAGATAAGCCTCAATAATGTATTTATGACTCAAAACCTTCTCCTATGTACCCAAAACCTAGGAATGTTCTTAAGAGATGCAAACAAACTTGTCTTGACTAGTTTCAAGCCCCAAACCTCTTACTTAGACACAAAACCAATTTTTCAACTTAACTAGGCTTCTAGCCCAACTAGGCCTCTAGCAAGGGATTTTTGACTTTGCTCTCAAACTTTCCAAAGAACCTCCAATATAATGAATATTTTAGATGTGGTTTGTGATGAAAAACAACATATCCAAACCTTGATACCACTTGCTTCAGACAAACCCTTCCAAAATCTACTATCTCCTCAAAAACTAGGCCTAATTAGCCCTCTTTTCCAAAGCAACCCGTCTTTAAACTCAACCCTTGACCATGAAACTTTCAACAGTCTCTTAAAACATCCCCAAACCAAGGATTTTCAAACTTTTAGTCTTCTATGACACCCCTAACACGCTCAAACACAAAACCCTCCTTAA
>VDFB02282174.1:0-41895 GCA_007258455.2 Sequoia sempervirens | reverse complement strand
CTCCTTCCATATATACTCTATATCACCTCTCCATGTATTTATGTGTGTGTCTACTTTTTTCTAAGAAGAATCTATCCCTCTCTACCTCTCCCTCCATCCATCCTCCCTCTCTATCTTTCTCATTCTCTCCTTCCCTCTATACCCATCTCTCTCTCACCACTCTTCTCTCCCTTCTTCCCTCTCTACTTCTCTCCATCTCACCTATCTCCCTACCTCTCTCTCTACTTCTCTCTATCTCACCTCTATATATCTCCTTCCCTATCTCTCCCTACCTCTATCCTTACCTCTCTAATTTTGTGTATCTCTCTTCTCCCTCTCTCTACCTCTCCCCATTTCTACTTCTCTCTATCTCCACTCTACATCCCTTCATCCATATCTCTCTTTAGATAGGAATAGAAGTAGAGTGAGAGAGGTAGTGAGAGAAAGATAGGGAAAGGTATGGAAGTAGGAAGAGGTAAGTAGAGAAGGAGAGGGGAGATAGAGAGTGGATAAGGAAGGAGGGAGGAAGGTAGGGAGAGAGCTGGAAGGTGAGAGAGGGAGGGGAGTGATATAGAGAATTAGATAGTGGCTGGAGGGAGAGAGAGGGAAGGAGGGAGGTAGAGAGAAGTGATATAGAGAGAAGTAGAGAGGTAAGGAGAGAGAGAAAGAGGAGGGAGGGATAGGTAGGGAGAGAGTTAGAGAGGTGTGATAAATATAAGTAGAGAGAGATAAATAGAAGTAGAGAGGGAATGAGAGAGAGCGGGGATTGAGGGACAGGTAGAGAGGGTTAGGTAATATAGAGATAAGTAGAGAGGGAAGGAGGAAGGGGAAGATATTGAGAGAGTGAGTGAGAGTGAAAGGGAGGGAGGAAGGGGGCAGGTAGAGAGAGAGAGAGATAGGTAAGATAGAGGTAGGGATGGAGAGAAAGATGAAATAGGGAGATGTAGAGGAGTGAGCCTAAGAGAGTGAGAGAGAGAGAGGGAGGGAAATGTAGAGAGGGGTAGGTGAGATAGAGAGCAGTAGAGGGGGAAGGAGAGAGAGTGAGAGAGTAATAGGGACAGGTAGAGAGGGATAAGTGAGATAAAGAAAAGTAGAGAGAGAGAGGTAAGGAGGGAAAGAAAGGTGAGATAAAGAGGAGTAGAGAGGGAAGAAGAGAGAGGTGAAATATAGAGAAGTAAAGAGGTAAGGAGAGAGAAATATTGAGAGAGGTGGGAGGGAGGGAGGAAGGGAGGGAGAGGTAGATATGGATAGGTGATATAGAGACAGAAGTAGAGAGGGAAGGAGAAAGTGAGAGTGAGATAGAAGGGGGAGGGAGAGGCAGAGAGGGATGTTAGAATTTACAAATAGGAATAAGGAGATCAATTATTAGTTAAATAAATATTTATAATAACAAAATTATAGAGGAATGAAATCACATAGAGGTGAAACAATAAGAAATTAATGTGGTTCACACTTTCCTTGGATACACTCACAAATAACATTCCATTTTATTACCCAATTTATATCAAATTACAAATACAATAACCTACAACAAATTGTTCTAATGTTCAACTTAAATGTTCATAATTTTACTACTCAAATTTATCATGTGTTGTGTTGTTGTTACCATCACCAAACAATGACTTTCAACCTTCATCTACACACTATTCATTCCGCATTCCACAAGTATTATTTATTGTGAGTAACATATGTCATGATTGTTCATTTCTAGTTCACACAACCATGGGAATCCTAAATTGTAATAGTTACAAAAAAATCTAAATTTTGGAAGTTTAAAAAAATGTTTCATAACTAAATTTCAATATGAATTTGTAGTGATTTCCTTTATTAAAAAATTAGGCAATTTTTTCTTCAGGGGTGTTGCCTCCAACAACCTCTACTGGTGGTGTTGCACCTAGACCCCCACTATGGGCTCCACCCCTAATCCCTTGCTAGAGGGGTGGTCCCCTTAGACCCCATAGGAGGTGCTCTACCCCTTGCACTCCCCCATTAATTAATTTGGGAGAAATTGCATTGGGTAAAGTGGCCAAAATTTAAACTCCAAAGTTTGAGCAAGCTCCATAGACCAACACAACCTACAAGAAAGAGAGAAGAGGAAGGGTTGTTCTATATAGGGGATTTACTAAGTCAAACACCATTTTGGTGTTTCCACCTCCAAAATGGCTATGATGATGTTGGATAAAGAGTGCTTACCCTAGGCCAAACATAGACATATGGATAAAAACAAATGATAAAATCAAAATGTTACAACTTACCATTCAAATCTACATTGCTTGATGAACTGAAGTCATGATGCACTTTTCATACAAGAACTTAATAGTTGATTGAAGATCTTGCAAGTGCTAGTACTCAAAATGATGATGAACATAAAATATGAAACAATATTACTTATGCTTTGACATAAATTTGATGATGCATTACAAACATGCTCTTGACTAAAAGTACTATAAAAATGTTGCTTATTATAATCTTAAATTTTTTTTAGGATGCTCAATTTATATTTAAAATTTCTCAAAATTGTTGTAGGTGTGCATAGATGTTAAATGGTGAAAAATGCTTGTATTTATATGCATTTCAAAATTTCCCACAATAATTATTTCAAAAAATTCAATAATTGAATTTAAATTTGCAAACATATTAATTTCGACAAAACAATATTAAAAATTGGACCAAAATAGGTTAGTCAAGGGTGTGGGAACCCTTGACTAAGCCTATTTTTAATTCTAAATGCTTGTTAAATGAATAATTAATTTTAATTCCTAAATCTAATTTAATTTTTTAAAAATGATAATAAAATGGGAAAATAATAAGCATAATTAGGTACAAGCACTTAAGGGGGAGCTAAAGATAGTGTGGAATTGTTAGGGGTGACAATTTATGATTCTATAGTAACACCAAAAACACACTTCTTGGAATTTATCCTCAACTAATACTACTCTAACCAAACAAATATGTGTTTAAGAATAGTTGGATGTTCTTCTCTAGTCTTGGATTTACCTAGAAAGTCATCTACATAATCTTCCATGATGGTGTAAGTGATATAATGGAATAAAACAAACATCACTTTTTGATAGGTAGCACCATCAATATTCTTCAACTTTGATAGGTAGCACTATCATTCTTCAATCCAAAAGGCATTACTTGATAACATAAAGTACCCCATTGATGCAAACTTAGAGGACTCAAACCCACTCAAGATGTCAACTTGCCTTTAAAAGGCATCTAACAAGATTAAAAGAACTTGAAAAACCATTCAAAAGACAATAAAGTGGATATCAATCAGTCTCCAAAGAAAATTCAAAGGATCTCATCAAATTTCACCTTTCAAGCAAGCTTTCCCTAGTAATAGTGGCAACCCAGTTTTAGGGCTTTTTCACCATTTTTTCCCAAAACAATTGACAAAATCAGAGATGATTAAGATACCATTTTTCAAGTTATATAACATACATTAAATCCAATATCAACACTTTTGGACCAAATCAGATATCCAATACACCTACCATGCAAAAGGCTAGTGGATTAGCCCACTTTTACAAAGAAAGTACCCTCTAAACTCCACCAAACCCTCTGAAACCTTGGGGAAGAAATTTAAATTCCCAAAAACCACTCAATCCACCATTATTTTCCATAGATGACTCTTCTAATATAGCAAACTATAAAACCCTTGGTTTTAGGCCCTCAAAAGGAGGGTTTATTACAAATCATACCTCCAGGCCTCCTCAGATTTTTCCGCCTATTCAAACACTCTTAATTACACTCGCAAAAGCTTAAAAATTCATTATATAGGTTATTCCCTCCACAAAACTCATAAATCTCCCTTTACTTACTTTCATAAGGAAAATCACTCAAACTCAACCTAGGGCAACACCCAAAACCCACATAAACACTCCTTCAGTCCTCCACAACATTTGAAACCCTATAATACATCAAATGGGGTCATTCCACCGAGTTACAATGGATATAGTAGGTGGAATGCCCTAAAAAATCATTTTAATACTTGCAAACCACCAACTTGCACCAAAACAAAGCAGTTTAAAAAAAATAGAGATATCTCATGCCTAACTGACACCACCACCAACAAAATTGATTCTTAATTAATTAATTCTTAGGTTGCATAATTAGATAAATCATTTAATAATGGGCTAATTCCCCCTTCCTTGTTTGTAGGAGATAAGATTCCTTCTAGAAGATGAGTTGTCCTTCTCGAACTTATCTCTATCTTTTTATCATTTCCTAGATAGAGTTCACATGTTGTCACATGTAGTGTGATTTTAACACTTGGCAACAACTTATGCATTTTAGGTTTTCACTCATGCCTATATATTCAAGGCATTTTGTACATTTGTAATCATGTCATATTCAATTTGGCATCATTGCATCTTAATGATAGCATGATATTTCTTTCATTTCTCTCTTGTGGAAGTTATTTTGTCTTGCAGGTGATTATGGGGTGTTTGAGGAGTTCACCTATACTCCTACATGGTATCAGAGCTTTAGTGTTGTAGACTTCTTCCCAGATATGAAGGATCAATCTTGGCATGAAAGTTTTGTTGGATGCAAGTAGTTTTTTATTGAAATCATTTTTCTTTTTTGCTTCAGAAATCTAGCTTCCACTTCATTGTTGGAAAAAATCATTTCTGAGTTTTGTAGCCAAGTTCGAAATCTAAACTGGGTATCTTTTATATTTTTGATATCTTGCATGGATCTGAAGAAAATAGTTGTACAAAAATCAGCGCGCAACATTTTTCTTCTCGTTGAAGGTTAAACAAAATATTTTTTCATTTTCTACTTGCTAGATCAAAAAAATATTTCTGGGTTTTGCTTTTAGCTTCAAAATATTTTTGGGTTTTTGTTTTTATCTACTCATTGAGAACATGTTTTTCATAAATCAAATCAAAAGTAAACTTTTTTTGCTAGAAAACTTGTTTCCTATAGGCTAAATTCAGCCTTTTTAAAAAATTCATAACTTTTGGCCATGGTGTCAGATTTTTGCAAATGAGATATCGACGAAAATCTAGTTTCGAGCACTTCGCAGTGGTGTAAACTATTTTTTCATATTTTTTCATCTACACAAATTTGTGGTTAATTTTCATCATGGAGGCAGATGTGAACATTGGTTTGTGCATGCACTTGTTTTTATTTTCATACACTAGGTTTGCATTTTCTCTTTAGTTTATGCATGTTATCCTTTTAAAATGATGGGGTATTGTAATAAATGAACTAATATAAAGTTCATTCAAGGGGCTTCTTGCATAATAAATTGATTAGAGTGTAGTTGCATTGCATGCACTTTGATCTCATCTTGATATTGATGACAACTCGCATGAGTTGTATCTAGATTATGTTGTTTCTTTTGGCCTCATCTTGCTCATAGTTGGACACATTTTGGTTCACATTGGTTCACACTTCAGATTGAGAGCCTATGGTCATTGATCCACATTGGGTCACATCCATCTCAGTTTGAGGGCCATTCATTTTATAGTTAATGTTCCAGAATCTTTATGGTACTTGTTCCCATGGAGCAGTTTTAGTCATAGTTTGGCATCGACATTGAGATACATGGCTTCCAGATTCTATCATCATATCATTCCCTCTTATGGGGGGCATCTTTTTCATCTCATGTTGCTTCATAGATTCTAGGGTTGATCCAGTATGTGAATTTTCCAGTGTTCCTTGGCATCGGGTCTGCTGTTGCATTATTATGATTCCACTATGGTTTCTTGTAAATAGAGGTATCTTTCCTTGCTTTCCAAATTAAAGATTCCAGTGTTACTCCATCAGAGTTCTTCTAGTGCTTCTTTGTAGCAAGTCATCTCATTAAGGGGGGGTTTTTCCCATAGGGTTTCCTCCTCTTTCTCTTTCATTGCATTTGTAAATGAGTACCTAATCAGGCCTTGTTGTCGGGACTCATCTTTGCATAATAATTTTCTTCTCCCTAAGTTGCACTTATGGGGGGTGTTAGTGTAATTAATTATTTATTACACTAGCATAAGTTAACTTAGGTCTTGCATTTAATTAATTAATTCATAGGTTGCATAATTAGATAAATCATTTAATAATGGGGTAATTCCCCCTTCCTAGTTTGTAGGAGATAAGATTCCTTCTAGAAGATGAGTTTTCCTTCTAGAACTTATCTCTATCTTTTTATCATTTCCTAGATAGGGTTCACATGTTGTCACATGTAGTGTGATTTTAACACTTGGCAACATCTTATGAATTTTAGGTTTTCACTCATGCCTATATATTCAACACATTTTTTACATTTGTAATCATGTCATATTCAATTTGGAATCCTTGCATCTTAATGATAGCATGATATTTTTTCCATTTCTCTCTTATGGAAGTTATTTTGTCTTGCAGGTGATTCTGGGGTGTTTGAGGAGTTCACCTAAACTCCTATAGGAATCAACTACATATAGCTTCAATAACCTCCTCCAATGCCTATAACCACATAACCACCATTTTAAAAGCCTATTAACCTTCTACATTGCTAATTATGCATCATTTACTAATGACAACTTTATATTTGCAACTTAGACTTCCAAAGACTCAAACTACATTAAATGGTTCATATGAACCTTATTACATCATGAATGGTCTAATCAACCTCATTTAACACAAAATGACTCTTTCTACCACTAACTCCTAGACCAACCTTCATATAGTGCATTTTGCAATTACATGTTTTATGTGCTCCTACACCACCCATAGGGTAGTGAAGGAAATTTTATGCTAGTCTTCCACTGCAATATGAATTTGGTTATACATTGGTAAGCCATACATGAGGGATATCATGGCATGACCCATTTTGAGGTCAATTAGGAAATCAATGCTAGGTAGAAGGAATTAATCCTTTGGACAAGCCTCATTCAAGTCTTTTAAGCTGGTATAGATATGTATGCCCCAAGTTAGTTTTACAATTGGAACTATGTTAGATATCTAATCATAGTAGTCAATAGGTTGGATGAAACTTGCTTCAAGTAGATTTTCTAGTTCAACTTGGAATAATGATGCAACTTGAGGATGCATCTTTCTAAGTTTCTATTTAACTAGTTTTTTAGTAATATGAACAACCAAATGATATACAATAAGAGTTGGATCTAACCCTAGCATATCAGCATAGGACCATGCAACATTTATGGATTCTTATTCGAGGATGTTGGGAAATATTTTATTTTATTCAGATGACAAAGAATTTTCTATGTATGTGGCCTTATGTGTCACTTTGGTTGCCATATTAATCTCTTTAGTCTCCTTTATCCAGATAATAGACTTCCCAGGTTGTTGTATACCCATAAGAGTAAGATGAATGTCCCCATCTTCTAACACCTTAGAGAGGCTTACATTAGAAGATATGCCCTTTTCTTTATTGATGATGAATCTAGAAGTGCTTTTGGGAGGTTTTCACTAGAAGATTTCATATTTTTATTTTTATTTTTTTACTTTTATAGTTAAGGAATTCATCTTCCCCAAAATAGGCATGTTGATCTAGCTTGTAGATAAAGCTAGATTTGTGGTCTCCAAGAGGCATGCCCTCACATTATCCTATGAATTCTAGGAATGCTTCATAATTTTGGAATAAATTGATATGTATGGATCCATATTGGTCCCAAAAACTAATTTTAGGGTGATAAAGTGAGAGATCAATGGTAATGATGGTGGTGGTGAAGATGGAGGGTATATCTAAATCATCATATGAAAATATCATGACCTCTTCTAGGATATCATACATAAATTAAAAACCCATCTTAATGGAATGGGAAGTACTCAATAGTGTAAAGGTCTCATCTTGTTTATATCCATACCCAAGTCCTTGATGATTTTTATTAGCAGGTGGGTCTAGGGGTTGGAACATACCTTTTTCATGAATTCCTAATCCTTTTCCTGGATAATTAACTTATTGAGCCATTGGATGAAGATAGGATATGTTTCCTAGAAATACTCAAGGAGAGTATTAGTACTCATAGGTTCTTGAATATAGGCTTGTTGATTGATATCTTCTTCAATTTTCTCTTGATTCAATGTACCTAGAGACTACGGAAAATGGTGGACCAAAAATTCTTAGTGATAAGTGGTTGTTGTGGCTTCTAAAGAGATGTTTTTTCCAAAAGCATGTGGATTGAGAGGCATGTATCCTACATTGGGTTCATTTTTTATTCTATATTCTCCACATCCTTTGTCATTATCCTTCATCTTAGAAAAGAAAGATTCAAGGAAGGTGGATAGATTGGATGATGAGGATAGTGTGTTAGGATCAACATAAGACAATGACAATATTGTGTTGGAAGGTGCAATATCTATTCTCATACAATGATGATATTAGGGGAATGAAGCCTCAAGAGAATGAAAGTACTTAAAAGGATGGGGATCAACATGAATATGACTTATATGATATTATGGGGTAAATTTAGGCACTAATTATAGTTGTATGAGACATCCAACATGGCATGAACCTATGGGTGACTAAGAAGAAGGTTTTATGGAATATCAAGGTCAATAACATGATATGTAGTGTATTGTAGTGTCTATCCCACCTAAATAGGGAGACAAATATTACCTTTAGAATCTCTCTCTATATTATTAGAGGCTTTGATAATAATTACTTGAGGGTCGAAATCAACTTTACTATATCCCACTTGTTTTATGAAATTCAATGTACAAATATTTATGGAAGAAGCATCATCCAAAAAGAATCATTTTACCTTGTGTTTTGTAATGATTAATTCATATTTCAAGGGATGATTAAGAGATGGATTAATGGTCGGAATATCATTTTCATAGAAGGTTAGTTTATATAGGTGTACTGCTAAAGCTTTAAATTGAGTAGGATCAATATATGTAGGAACATGGGAATCTTGGAAAGCTTTATTCAATATCTCTTAATGGATAGTTTTCAAATTTAGGATATCTAATATGGATAACTATGTAGGGGTCTTCCCAAGATGATCTAAGATGTTATAATAGGAGCTTTGTGTGGATGGATTGGACAAACCTAGACTAGTGATCCTACCACATCCAATGGTTACAACATATTAGGGTTATTTAGATTTCATTCTAATCATAGCCATGAGTGATTCAACTTGCATAATGTAACCAAAAAAATTATCATAGCTAAACGGGACCCTATTGTAATTGACATTGTCGATTCAATTATTTTGATTATTAATTTGAGTTTTATTTGAACCAAGATTAGTGGTGGAGGTGCTAGGGATTTGAGAATTGTTTAGAAATGTATTTGATATATCTGAAGCTAAGCATTAGATTAAGAGGATTGAATCCCCTCCAAAATTATATCACCCTTATCAATAATATCTTGGATATAATTCTTAATTTTCACGAACCTATTATTGGAATGAACCTTAATCCTATGATAGTAAAAATACGCATTATCTGTGAAACAGTTAGTCTTATGTTTGGGATCATCAAATGTTTGAGTTATTGGGTATGTGACTACATTTTATTGTACAATTTTTTTGGAAAACAACATCTAACGATTCTCCCAAATGACTGAAGTTTCATTTATAATTACTTTTATTAGTGGGTTGGGGTGCATCTTGAGTAACTAATATGGTGTTTGTACTAGAATGAGTAGTTGCAATTGATTGATATTTAATGTGTTGGAAACTTGGACATGCTTAGTTTAAGTGGAAACCATCATTAATAGTGTTTGTGTTTCTATTCCAAAATTGAGGCTTTTCATTTGATGATTTGTCATTGTTTTCCTTGTAAATTTTGGCAAAACCTTTAGCTATGAGTTCCTTTTCAATAGTGACACCATTCTCTATAATTTTTCCAGTGAGGATGAGTAATAGATTTGTAAATGGAAGGAAATCTCCTAGTTCAAGTTTTTAACAAATATATTAATCAATTGATTCTCAAGTAACGGCCATGAAATATGGTTAGCAAGATATATCCACCTTTGTAGGTATCTCACAAAGCATACACTTCATGAAATTAAGAATAATAAAAACAATATTCTTTCCTTTAATAAAATGAAATGTCATCTAGACTAGTGTGAAAAAGTCTTTGACTAATGAAACCTTAAGAAATTTTTGTTAGTTGGTTTAGCATCATAAATTGTCACCCTTGACAATTTCACTTTATATTTTATTCTCCCTTAAATTATTGGACCTAATTAAGTATTTAGCTTCCTAAATTATACATTTTATGACATATTTTTTACAATTTTTGAGGAATTGCAATTAGGAATCAATTGCATTTAACTAATACAGTACCTCTGACACTAATTGTCCTAGAAAATAGGTCCTTGCCACTCATGCATTGGGCATGAGTGTCCTCCTATTTTCCCTCTAAAGTGAAATATTTCAGTTGTTGAAATTTAATATTTGAATTTCAAGTGTCTAAAGTTGGCTATCGGGATTTAATTTTTGGGAAAATAAATAAATGCCTATTAATACCTAGTTATTGCATCATTTCAAATCTAGCTAACAAGAACAAGGAAAACTATTAGAAAACTTATGATCAAGAGCATTATTGAACAAGTCAAGATCAAATTTTTTAAAGCATTATTGTAGCAATTCAAGATCCTAACATCATGTTAAATTCTATGTGAGCTTATGTGTGTTCATGTTATTATTGTTTTGTGAGGGATAACACTTTAATAGGTCTCCAAAGCATTCAATCATTCAAGAAAATAAAGCAAGAAAGATCAAGACCTTCAAGTGATGTGTATGGCACCATTCCTTCAAGGAAGCCATTGAAGGGTGGTGAGTTACAACACTTTGTGATTTCATTATTCCTTCCTATCCCTTATCATTTTATCATTGACATTGCCATTGTAGATGTGGAAACACTTACATAGGGTTTGACTAAGGAAAGCCCCTAAAATGGGCCAACATTTCTTCTCTTTATGGATGTGTGGATCTTAGGTTTGAAGAACATTGAAAGGATTTTCAATACAAATTATTCATTGTTGCATTTGAATAGCTACATCTTATCAATTCACAAAAACTCAGTTACAAAAATATCTGATAGTGTTCCAACATATTTGCAAGTAGGAATCCAAAGCTCAGATCCAACATCAGAGGACCCCAAAAATAGAGACAGAAAAGAATACAAGGACACTCAAACCTTGGGCATTTGTGTCCATTTTTTGCCCCATATTTGAACCACATGGGAACATATTCATTTTCTACTCACTCCTATTGTTTGAATTTTTTTGTGAACTTCTATGTATTTTGTATTTGCATTAGAACAATAAATTGCATTATTAGCCTAGTTAGATCATTACATTTCATCATTAGGACATTCTTGAATTTGGTTAAGGGATAGTTGACTCACCTTCCATGTTGTAAGTCAATCACATACCTTGTCCTAATCCATCAAACCCTCATTCCATCCTTGCACTCATACATCCCCCACAACACACATACAAACTGCATAAATGAAATTTTTGAAAGGTGTCAAACCCTAAGGAAAAAAACTTAAATTTTTCCCTTTTAAGATATTTCATTTTGGTGAACCCGGCCTGCTAACATTATATACCTTCTACAATTTTCCATAATTCACCCTAGATCTAGGTTTTTCATATCATTTTTTTTCATTTATCATTTAGGGTTTCATTTTTGCATCATAAAGACATAAAAATATTGCATTCATATAAGGTTAAAATAGGGTTTGTTTCAATCCTCTTATATTAGATCTACATTCAAAATTGCATCTTTAATTTAGGTCAAAAAGTGAAAAAATGCATAGTTTTGTGTCAAAATTGCATAAAATCATCATTTTGAGAATTTTGCATCTTGGAATTAGTCAATCATTCCATCTTACATCTGAAAATTGCATTCAAAATTTAACATTCATATTTCATAATTTTTACACTTGCATTTTCCATTTCCATAGTCATAAAATCAGCAAAATTTGGAAAAATATTCACTTCCAAAACTATATGTGCATAGGATTGGGAACCTTAAATAGTAACAAACACAATTAGACTTTGAATTTCTAGTCACCCTTTCTAGGACATAGACACCCTGGGCACCTATGTCCTAATATTTTTTACTGAAATTTGAATCAAACCTTTATTTTGTTGTTCTCTATTGGATTCTTTTGTCTAAATTTTGTTTTTTCATTTCAAAACTATCATTTAATTTTTACATTGTTGCATGTTTGAATTATTAAATTCAAAATCCTAAAGTTAGCAAAAACAAGAAAATAATTCATTATCGGACCTGTTTGAATACAAATATGAGAACCATAAATATTCAAACTTTGAAATTCTAGAAACCCTGTCTAGGACACAAATGCCCTAGGCACCTATGTCCTACTATTTCTAACTAGAATTTGAATCAGATCTCTATTTCTATGTTCTCAATGTAATTTTTTGTCTAATTTTGATTTTGAGTTTTGTGTTCTTTATGTTTGACAATTTAGTGTCAATCTTGGGTACACTTAGTGTTTTGAAACTTGTATGAGTTTCATCATCTGGTGTCTTATTGCCAATACTTTAGCAAGACGTAGTTCTAGACTTATGACATCTCGCATTGGTTTTACATCTATTGTGGATCATGATGTTGAAAAATGTTGTAATTGATGTCAAAAGGAGATCAGATATTGTTTGGACAAAGTTGGTTTGGGCCTAACTCTAAAAATTAATTATTGACAAAATGTGGTCATTGATGTCTAAAGGTGTATTAATGAGCAATGTCAATCATGCGAATGCAAATGAAATATTATTTAGCATGATATCAAAGGTGAATCTGAGATGAAATACATGGATGTAGAAAGTTGATCAAATAATTGTTTGTTGATAATAATATTTCCTAAGTGGTGTAACAAGCATTTAGCCTTTTCATCGACGAGACAATGACATGTCAAAGTGAATTGTTCTTGTATCTCTTCGACACAACAAAATAAAAAGAAAGTTAAGTTAAATTAGTGTGACAGGAGTCCTTTCGGTATGACTTGTCTTGGAGTCCATTTAACATATCGATGACCATATCATTGGTGAGACATTGGCATCACAATAGTGTTGTACATGTTTTGCACACACACCCCGCTGAAGGTAGTGACCCCCTCTTTTTCGCTTCCAACGGGTCGTTCTTGCTCCTAACGGGCTATTTTTCCTTTCCTTGTTTTGCGTGCCCCTATTTCCAAGCCCAAGACAGTCATAATCCATAAAATGATCAACTTCCCATTGACCAAATTCACCTGCTAGAGTTTCACTAAGTTATTTACTTCTATGGGCATGGTCCTATGGATTTCCCTTGACTCCCCACCCCAACATCCGTTAGGCCCTACCAACTCATATTCGCAGGTCTCCTCTTGTCATTTTGGTTGCATTTTACCATTTGTTTGCAACCAAGTCCTAGTGCTTGCATGACATGCAGACCCCACACCAATCTTTACCATGGCATTCGTCAACCACCATGAACCTACGGTTGTGAGTCGCTTCATGCGGGTTTCTATCCCCATTCCATCACTAGGCAGCGGCCAACCCTTGATTTCTACCTACATGGCCCTTCCGCTCTGTTGTCACCATTACTAAGCTAGAACTGACACACTTCAAAATTTCCTAACTCCTAAATGTTCTCTGGCCTTTGCGTGAGACTTTCCTTCACTTGACCATTGTTGTTTAATGGCCAAACCCTCATGCCATTCCACATGTGAGCCCCACCATCACCGTGATCTCAAAACCATCGATCAAATGATTCAATCTTTACACTGGCCTAAGTGATATGCTTAGTATTCCTCATTTGTGACCCTAACTTTGAAATTTGAAGTGGCAGGACCACCTTGTCAAAACAATTAGGCAAGTCTATGGTTGCAGGTGTCTGCTAGCAAAAAACTAATAGTTGTTATCTTAATGGTGAAACCTTTGGGTCACCCCACTATGTGGGTTCCACATATGTCATTTCCTCGGTGCAAAATCTCATGTTTATTAGCCGATTCCTATGTCAAGGCTTGCTGATGGGTCATTTTTGGTTGGGTACCATCACCACTACATCACTTTATGACAGAAAAGCCCCACCCCTTTCCCGCATTTCTCTCGTGTGGACTATTTTCCTATTTTTTTCGTTGTCGTTACGCTTGTAGCATATTAACCATGACATCCTGCTCTCTGTAGCCCATAGACCCCTCTATGGAGATCCTCCATGCAGTGTCCTCCTTTGGTAATGCCATCTAGGTGGTTTCTCTCCAAACTACCCTCATCCATCGTTGGCCCGAACTGAATGTTCATATGTTTCTCCTATAACAAGAAGAGGTTAAATTTATTGCAAATTTATTAAATACAAACTCATGATTCTAAGGCGAGAATCAAAGAATCTGTGAATGGAGGTGTCAAATGGGAGCTCATGGAAATTTGAAGTTATGTCTTTCGCATTTAAGGAAGCACCATGCACTAAATCCTTTCACTCAAGCTGCCTTCCCCTTTCATTTTGTAGATGATGATATTTAAAATTGGCTCCAATAGCCATCATCCATGCGAAACTTGCATTGCGGGTCTTTTCCAGTCTCTTGTCATTCCTCAAACACCTTCCTGCATGTTCGCTCCTACTTTTCCTTTAGCAGAGGCTTTGTTGGTAGAGTCCACATCCCACTCAGCCATTCAAACAACATTCCTCATTATGGCTCTGTCACCTCATTTCTACACGATCGTCCAAGATGATGCTTTCATTACGGCCATGCATAAGAGCATAGCTCAAGGTTTTTCAAATTGATAGGTTGTTTGCTTCAAATCATGTTGCTAATGACCATGGGGGTTGTGTGCACAAAGTCACCATAGGGGCCTCTCCTGAGTCAGTATACAAGAAAACGCTACCCAAATCTTAACCAATGATGTTGGTCGAGTCATAACTTATTTCCTAAATGTGGGTATTCAGACCAATATGATGTACAAATGAAAAGATCACTTATTAAAAAAGTGGAACGCATGGTCGAGAGACTATGCTAAGACTGGGTCAATCTACAGGGAGTAGGTAATCATTGGAAAGGGGGAATCAGATGAGTAGTTTCCATCTCTGTGGGGTGGCAACATCGCCATTATTCTGGAACCATTTATTCATTTGGGTGAGCGACATTAAGTAGTGGTTAATTCAATGGTGGGTGCATTCTTGTTAAGCTTTAGGTGTAGTCACGATTGAGACATAATTCCAACATCATAGCGATGGTGAGCATATTAATAGGACTGAATATCATTTATGGACCTTCGCTTCCCAAATTTAGTGGTGGTGGCAAGCTTGGCTCTCGCATTCCTACCAACACTAGCATCCTCCATTCTCACTTGCGAGGCCGGGTAGTTGATGTTTGTATGGGGAGAACTCGACTGACTAGAAGGTCTTCAAACTTCAAGCAATTGTGCATAATGATTTGAGTTGATGATGGGTGTGCAATTGAGGGTGTTTCATCAGACTTGATCTTGGCCATGATGATATTCCAACCAGTGGGGCATCTTTGTACGAAAGAAAGGTGGATTGGTTTTATAATTCTGCATCGGAAACAGGTAGAAAGCTTATTATGGTCATGAAATAAAGAAAATCAAGCTTGACATTGTGACTATATTATGAGCCTGCAACACATACTACCACTGAAACAACATGTTTATTAGGGCTTTTCCTAGTGCTAGAGCCACATTATATTCTTCTTGCAAACTACTAAAGTTTTTACTATTATGGGTCTCTATGATTGTTACGATTGGCACCCCTGCTGCAAATCAAGGGGGGACAAATGATTTATTCAATGGTGTGATGTGTATGGACAGGGAACTTTCATTCTTTTTAATAGAGGATATTTTGAAATGCCATCAAGAACTCTAAGGGCCTCTGGTCGAAGGGGAAGTTCTAGTTATAAAATGGAGGGTCACTCAGGCTTGCAGGTTCCATGTCACTATTGGCCTTTATTTCTCTGTTGTTCTTATAACAGCCACACTATGACATCCTCCCGTGTACTACCACCCACATGCACAGCCCCACATCTCCTTTAGTGGTGACTTCATATGCAGGTTCCACCTTCCCATCCGCTGTCACCTCTACCATTTAGAGGATGGCTCTCTCACATCACAACGCTACCTAGTAGCACTCCCACAAGGGAATTTTGAATCTTTCCCCCCGTGTTATATGTTTTTAGGCATATCAGTGCTATTCATCAAGTTTCATATGGCCCGCCTATGCCCGTGGTCATTCCAAAGCTTTAAATGATGTTGTAAATCATTCACACGGCAGGGTGGCAAGATTTAACTGCACTTTGAGGCTATAATCAGTAAACACCACATCAAAACATTCAAAGGATGTTTTCTTATGAGGAAAAAGGGGGAAAAATGATTTTATGGGTGTCGCCTTCCTTTTCTTCAATGAAGGATCTTTTGGTGCAGACTTCCATATCACTAAGTCCATTCTTAACAACATTTACACCCCATCCTCCTGCATTCATCTTCCTACAATTGCTACAACAGAAATTTGTGATGCAAGGTCTACCCATCTCAATGCCTCATTTCTTCAAGATCCATTAATAATGGCATCATCATCATGTCTCCCCACACCCTCATTCCCATATCAGCATTCAAGGATGGCTCATATGATTGGTCCAACATTGGGTGATCAGGCATTGATTAAAAGAGCATTATTTCTTTAAAGGATCTGCTTGTGAAACCTTTATAAATTATAACAACACCCATTAAAGTAGAGTGAGGACATTCACCACATGATGGTCAAAGGTAATTCAGGAAATATTCAAATTTTATGAAGTCTCCCATGCTTAATTCAAAATAAGTGGTTGCCTCTACTCACAAGTGTGCATTAGAAAATAGTACTATCATTCTCAACACCAAGTCTTGTGGAATCATGAGTTTCCTCATTATGGAGCTCATTACCTCCTTCGCTACCCAAAAATGGCCTTTTATACGTTGTCTCCCCGCAAATAGCGGGGGGAACCCTCGAACCCACATGATACTTAAGGAATGTTCTAGGTGTAGCGAGATAGGATATGTTAATGAGTGTCTTCTCATCATGCTCAGTTGCTAAACACCATGAACAAACCATGTAAAGCCCATGCTTGGGGTGGTGGAGGGAAAAAGTTGTCTGTAGCAAGGTTTCCAACACATTACGTGGGTCATGTTATTTCACTCAAAATTGAAGGTGCACTTCGTTTATGGGATAAGTGGTTTCATGCAAACATAACAAAAGGGGACCTTCTTTAACAAGGGAAATCAATGGTGAACAGGTTCCCATGCATCATCTTTACACTTTAATGATGAATTGATGAAGGGTCTTAGGTTCGATGATGGATCTCTTGAAGGTTGAGTAGGAAAGTTGTCCAACTCTGTGATTAAAGGATATGTTGCATTTGAGTTCAAACTGACCAAGAGTGTTAGGGGCCCGAGGGTCATTAGTATTTCTCTCACCATGGTGATGGTTTTGAACAGGTCTAGGCTACAGCTATAAGAGGTTTTAAAGCGTTTTCATACTGACTCCTATTCACCATCATATTATGTTGCCAACATGCACATAGTCAATATCTAATTTTAATCCTTTAAAAGGGTTTGTTCCTATGTAGGTCACCTAATGAAATGAAGATCTTATAAGGATTAGTGGTGCTTATGGTAAAATCTTATAAAAAATATTACTAATTTCTTTGCATGTATTGCAGGGAGATGATTACCAAAGAAAGTTTATCTATAGAATAAAGCTAAGGAAGGAGACTTTTACGAGGTCACAAGGGAATTTTGAGTCAAATATGATCATGAGACTCATGCCAATTCATTCAGGGGCCCTGTTTGTAAGAAGGAAATACCAAAGTAGCTTGTTGCAAGAGGAGATTGCATGTGATGGATATGTCCATGAGTTTTATTCTACATGGCCGTCTATGAGAATTAACCAAGGCTGATGAGGATTTCCAACAGAAGAATGTTTACACAAAAAATGATTAATTCATCAAATGGACTGACAAACAAGTGGCTTCATGATAGAGGAAATTGATGCCAAGGGAAATTAGATAGTTGTTTACCAAATCAAGAATGACCAAAGGGAGTTGTCCTGCTTTTCATGAAATGATCAAAATCTGTTAGGAGCTATCCCATAGGTTGAAAGGAAGCTAATCTATTTCATAATGATGCAAATCACTGGCAAGGTTTTCTCAATTAACCAAAGAACAATGTAAACCCATCAAATGGAAGGAAGCCTAGGCAGCTTTCAGCCATAGCCCAAAAAATAGCCATAAGACAAAATTGCTACAGTGCTAGGCCACTAGAAGACAAAATAGGGAAAAGACAAAGGATGTATTTTAAATTAATCGCATTTTGTTTCCACAGTCCATAATAGTTAGCTTCAAGATTTCTGGATAAACTGTGTGCAAATTTTTACATCGACGTTTCGGATCATACTCCATGATCCATCATCAGGATGAAAAGTAGAAAGAGAGAGAAGTGAAAGATGAGATAGCAGACTTGGATAGAAATAGGAGAGAGGTGAGAGGGTTGGGAAGCACATAACCCAAAAAACTAATAAGTATAAAAATCTAAAACTAAAAGGAAAAGAAATCCCTACCAAGAACAAAGAAAGAAGTAGAATAAAATGTGACAAAAAATATAACAATGATAACACTAAATTAAAACAAACAAAAGAAGAAAATTAATAAATTAGATAAAAAAGATAGAAGATAAAAGCAATGACCACCTAAACGGGAATGCAATAAAAAGAGACAAAAGAAGAACAACCAATTAAAAGACAAAATCAAAAAATGAGAACAAAAAGAATAAAAGAAAAAACACCAAGAGAAACCAATAAAGAAAGATATAAAGAAAGAAGAAAAGATAACTTGAAATAATAAGACACCAAGAGATGAAAACCCCCAATTATGAAAAATAAATCAACGAATACAAATGAAAGAGAATAAAAATATATAAGATTATTATCAATTAGAAAATTAAAATATGATAAACTCAAAAGGCAAAAATAAAAGAAAGATGAAATGAGACGACCAATTAAAAATAAAAACATATATTTATTAATAAATTAGATAATTAATAATAATAAACATAAATATATTTGATTATTAACAATTGGAAGGTTAATATGTAATAAACTAAAGAGGAGAAAAGAAGGAAAATAAATAAATAAATGGGGAAACTAATTCAAATAAAACCACAAACACTAAATAAGGAGAAAAATGCCATAAAAATAATAAAGATCATAAAGATGAATATAATATACCAAAAAATGACTAGCACAACCAACAAAAAAGAAAATTGGACAACTTATTAACGTGAAAAATAAACCTTATTAATGAGAAAAAATAAAATAAAAATCAAATATAAACCTTACAAATATATAAAGTAAAACTACAAAAAAGCACAAAGAAACAAAAGAAGCAAAAAGGAAAGGAAAACACAACTCCAAAAAAAGAGAAGACAAGCAAGGAAGACAAACTTAAAGAAGGTAAAATAATAAAAGAAAAGAGAAAGAGGGAAAGGAGGAAGAAGAGAGAAGGAGAAGCATGGTGGGAAGAGGGCCCAAGAGAGGAAGGGGAGGCGGGGGGGGTGGGAGCGGGGGGAATTAGGAGGGGGAGGGAAACGAGGAGGGAGAAGAAGGGGGATCAAGATTGAATAGGAGAGACATCATTGAGATTATTTAAAAGGGGTTTCCAGGAGAAGCTAAGAGTCCATCCCCCATCTCGGTTAAGATTGCAGGGATGCTTGTTGATTTCAATGGCTTCTTTAAGTTTCCTCTTAAAGAAGTTATCTTCATTGAAAAGGATTTTGGTGTCTTGTAAGGCAATGTGATGCTTTGTCTTAGAGGAGTGTTCAGCTAAAGCCGATTTTAAGATGTGCTCATTCCTTATGTCAACACCATTTTCCTTGATTCTTGTGTTGATGGAACGACCTGTTTCCCCGATGTAGGGGATGCCATAAGAACACAACACTTTGTAGACACCGAATTTGAGGAAATGATCTTGAGGGTCTTTGGGGGAAGGAATGTGATTTCTTATTGTGAAAATGGGCTTGAAGGTGCAATTGATACCCTTTTTGACGAGGATTTTAGAAATTTTGTTGGAGACACCTTCAACATAGGGAAGGGTGGCCAGAGGGAGAGAGGGGGGGCAGAAGGGGTTAGGCTTGAGGGTGAGCCTAGCTTTGGCTTGGTTGATGGCCCTATTGATTTGTTTCCTTTTGTAACCATTTAATAAAAATACATGGGTAAGGTGGGCCAATTCATGGTCAAGGTGCTCATCATCACAAATTATGAGAGCTCTAGAAACTAAGCTTTTGAGGACCCCAGCTTTTTGGCTCAGATGATGGTGAGAGGAAGAGTGAAGGTACAAGTCAGTGTGGGTAATGTGGGCCAATTCATGGTCAAGGTGCTCATCATCACAAATTATGAGAGCTCTAGAAACTAAGGTTTTGAGGACCCCAGCTTTTTGGCTCGGATAATGGTGAGAGGAAGAGTGAAGGTACAAGCATCCCTTGCAATCTTAACCGAGATGGGGGATGGAATCTTAGCTTCTCCTGGAAACCCCTTTTAAATAATCTCAATGATGTCTCTCCTATTCAATCTTGATCCCCCTTCTTCTCCCTCCTCGTTTCCCTCCCCTTCCTAATTCCCCCCGCTCCCGCCCCCTCCTCCCCTTCCTCTCTTGGGCCCTCTTCCCACCACGCTCCTCCTTCTCTCTTCTTCCTCCTTTCCCTCTTTCTCTTTTCTTTTATTATTTTATTTTTATTATTTTATCTTCTTTAAGTTTGTCTTCCTTGCTTGTCTTCTCTTTTTTTGGAGTTGTGTTTTCCTTTCCTTTTTGCTTCTTTTGTTTCTTTGTGCTTTTTTGTAGTTTTACTTTATATATTTGTAAGGTTTATATTTGATTTTTATTTTATTTTTTCTCATTAATAAGGTTTATTTTTCACGTTAATAAGATGTCCAATTTCCTTTTTTGTTGGTTGTGCTAGTCATTTTTTGGTATATTATATTCATCTTTATGATCTTTATTATTTTTATGGCATTTTTCTCCTTATTTAGTGTTTGTGATTTTATTTGAATTAGTTTCCCCATTTATTTATTTATTTTCCTTCTTTTCTCCTCTTTAGTTTATTACATATTAACCTTCCAATTGTTAATAATCAAATATATTTATGTTTATTATTATTAATTATCTAATTTATTAATAAATATATGTTTTTATTTTTAATTGGTTGTCTCATTTCATCTTTCTTTTATTTTTTCCTTTTGAGTTTATCATATTTTAATTTTCTAATTGATAATAATCTTATATATTTTTATTCTCTTTCATTTGTATTCATTGATTTATTTTTCATAATTGGGGGTTTTCATCTCTTGGTGTCTTATTATTTCAAGTTATCTTTTCTTCTTTCTTTATATCTTTCTTTATTGGTTTCTCTTGGTGTTTTTTCTTTGAATTAATTTTCATTATATTATTTTATTTTATTTTATATTTGATTATCTTACTTTTTGTTTCTCTTTATTTCTCTCATTTGTTTTTTCTTTTATTCTTTTTGTTCTCATTTTTTGATTTTGTCTTTTAATTGGTTGTTCTTTTTTTGTCTCTTTTTATTGCATTCCCCTTTAGGTGGTCATTGCTTTTATCTTCTATCTTTTTATCTAATTTATTAATTTTCTTCTTTTGTTTGTTTTAATTTAGTGTTATCATTGTTATATTTTTTGTCACATTTTATTCTACTTTTTTCTTTGTTCTTGGTAGGGATTTCTTTTCCTTTTAATTTTAGATTTTTATACTTATTAGTTTTTTGGGTTATGTGCTTCCCAACCCTCTCACCTCTCTCCTATTTCTATCCAAGTTTGCTATCTCATCTTTCACTTCTCTCTCTTTCTGCTTTTCATCCTGATGATAGATCATGGAGTATGATCCGAAACGTCAATGTAAAAATTTGCGCACAGTTTATCCAGAAATCTTGAAGTATTTTAAATTGCCATATATTTGGGGGTAGGTGAAACCCTAACTTGTAATGAATCTGAGCCACTCATTGTAAATCAATCCTAGCCATTCATTTGGGATTTGGAAAAATATAAATAAAGGCTTCCCCCTCATTTGTAAATGTTGGAGAACTGGTGTAAAGGGCATTTTGCAGTAATAAAAGGAAGCATTGCATGATTTTATGGATTTTTTCTTTGAGTTTGCTCACCTTGCATGCATGGTTCAACTACCATGTTAATTTTAGCTTGTAGTTTCTTGAATAATTGTCATAATGGTGTTTGTTGTTATGGTATTTAATGAAATTTTAACCCATACTTTAGGCACTTGTTGATGAAAATTTGTTGTGTAAATTTAGCCTTGGCTTCTTTATGCCATTTTTGCAACTTAGTTCAATTGTATGTTCATGAAGTGGATGTGCAATCTGAAAATCAACAGACCTTAGGAGATTGGACTGGTTTTGTGTAGTTGTAGGTTTCTCTTGGTCAAGCAAAACTTGGTTTTAAGAATTTTGTCTACTGTAGTAGCCTCCATTGTCACTATTCATTAACAGCTTAGGATTAGAACAACTCTTTTAACCCTTCCTCTTTTGCTATTTCTTTTAAACCTTGCTTAGAGTAGGATTCCAAGCATCACCACAATGCAAAATTAGATGAATGTGGTGAGTTTTAGCTTGTTGTTTTGAGTGGATAACCACTGTTCATTCACTCCCAACACTTTGAAACTCTGTTTGCAAACCCAACTTCCCATACTTTGTAAACCATAAAGGCTGCCATGTTATTACCAACAAAACACATCAACCAACTAAATTATTCCAAGCATTGTCATGACCTGACACCTAAGAGAACTTGGGGTAGTGATTTGGAACTTGTTTTCAGATTTCTACCTTTCAAGAGAAGTAGCATACTTGTGTGTTGCCTGTGTTGAGAAGGTGCAAAAATACCCATCAACAAGTAGGAGTCTAGAAGGACTCTCCTCAATGGAGCGATCAAAGTGACAATGGAGTTTTGGTGAAACTCGGGAACTTGTCCCCTTGTTTTGCTAACATCAATAATTGCAAGTGAATGGTAGTGTGGTTTGTATTGAGCTAATAGGAGTGTTGCAAAGTGACGACATTTCCACTCCCTTCGATATACGAATAGGTGGGACTCGATAGCGAAGCATACTTGGAAATGTGATAAAAGTTTTGGATGTTGTGATTTTTTTGCTGATATGTGGTTTTCATTGATGTCAACACTATTGGCATTAATGTCTTAGAGGTTGTATATGTCGAGGATATTGAGAAAATTGTAAAGAAATAAGTTGCAGGTTGTTAGTTGTGAAGTGAAGTTTAGTCTGTTAATGAGTTCAATACGTTGATGATAAGAGGTTGTGGATTAAAGGGTTTCTTTTCGAGTATATCTAGTTTATCCACATTAAGTTTCAAAGATCCATGCAAAAATTTGATAGAGTTATGAAGATTTGTATTTTGACAGTTTTTATGTTGCTTCAGTTGATGTTCTTGAATGAAGATGATGCGATTTTAGTTAGTTCAATTGTTGTGGATGCTTCTCTATTGATTCATGATTTTTTTGGATGTTTCTAGATCATGCTCTATTTGTGTTGCAAGTTTGCATTGATTGTTGTGCTCACGATTGGAGATTTTCTCTTGCGTGTTCATGTTTTTCATGTTCTTGGCTGATAGGGTGTTGTAGCGTGTTGTGGATCTTTGAGGATTAATTTTTTAAGGTGGTTCATGTTTGAGAATTTTATTTTGGGTCTTCACTATGTTGTGGCCGACCTTATTTGATTTGCATTAATAATCTTTATTGTTTTGGGTTGATAGTTTGTATTCATTTTATTATTTTCTTAAATGACATGTAGTGATGTAATTTCTTCTTGTGGATATATAAGAGAAATTGTTTTATCATTTGAAGGAATGAGTATGTAAAGTGTGTGAGTCCTATGTGTGAATATTGTTTAGATCTTTCGAAGGCAGAGCAAAGTGTGAAGAAGAGTGAAGAAGTGTGAAGAATATTGAAGAAGACTGAAGAAGAGTGAGTAGAGTATGAAGAAGTGTTCATGTGCTTAACTGGAACTATAGTCAGGCATTAGTAGATTCTATTCTCTTAGTTCAAATACTGTGGATGTAAATATTTTGTAAGACAGTGTGTCTTCCTTTCTGTAATTGAGCAATGAGCTCTAGGCAGTGCACTTGAATGCATGTGCATTCCCCATTCATATTTCTTTATACTTTTAATAGGGTATAATCTTGTGGACTGACCTCCACTGTGGTTTTTCACTTAACAAGGTTTCCACATAAAAAATCTTGGTGTTATGTGTGTTTCTGATGTGTTGTTGATTTATGCTTTCATGGTTATTAATCAAATCTGAGAATAAGCATAATAAGTTGAATAAGTTTTAAATTATATGACAACTGATTCACCCACCCCCTCAGTTGTCTACCCTTGTGTTCCCAACAATTGGTATCAGAGTAGGTTCCTTGGAAGAATTTTAATAGCTTGAGGTGATCCAAGATGGTGACATACAAGAAGGATAGTCTGAGATTTGATGGAACAAATTATTCTTTTTGGAAGACTCGAATGGAGTGCCATTTGAGATGCATTGGTGAACCCTACTGGAGCATTACATGCAATAGGTATGTTATTCCTCATAATGGTCCTACTACTACAAAGATTCTAGGAATGTTGAGTATAATATCAGGGCTAAGGAAGCATGGTTGAGTGCTTTGACTGATTCTAAGATGACAAATGTTATGGATCTGAAGACTGCTTACGAGATTTGGAAAAAGTTGGAAACTTTGTATGAAGGTGATGCTAATGTGAAGATTGCTAAGCTACAAAGTCTAAAAGGGAAATATGAAATGTTGAGAATGGGTGGTGATGAGAACATTACTACTTTCATGCAAAGAGTGAATGGACTTGTGTGTGGTATCAAATGTGTTGATGGATAGTTGGAAGAATCAGAGATTATTGCTAAAGTTCTTAGATCCTTTCTTGTTGTATACAAAGTCAAAGCTACTGCTATTGAAGAGATCTGGACTGTAACAAATGTAACCAAAGACATGTTGATTGGTAAGCTTACTACTTTTGAGTTGAGTGAATTTGGTGATTCTCTTCCTAAGATATAATATGCATTCAAAGCTACTACTTCTGGTAGAGATAAACAAAGATTTGATCTAGGAGAAATTTCATCTAGAAAGGTATTCAAGTATGAGGAGGAAATGAGAGAGATTGAAGAAGAGGAGAAGAAGTTATAGGAGCTTGAAGCACTTATTGTCAAGAGAGTAGCCAAAGGAGAAGGTAAGTATAAAGGGAAATTTTCTATTAAATGTTTTTATTGCAATAAGATAGGTCATTTTACATCAAGGTGTCCGGAAAGAGTCCCTAAGCCAAGACATAGCAAGCCTAGATTTCAAATAAAGTGCTATTATGTTGCTAATGAAGGTGTGACAGATGATGAATTTGATAAAGGGAATACGAGTGAAGATGAATGGGTATTTATTGCTATCAAGGAAAATGATCCAACCCCTACTAAATCTATTAGTTGTTCAAATGTGGAAAAGCTCTAGTGTCTAGAGTTGAAGAGAAAGATGAATGGGTGATTGACAATGGATGCTCTCATCACATGATAGGTGATAAAAGAAATTTTATGAGTTTGGAAAAGTATGATGGTAGTGTTGTAAGATTTGGTGATGACAAAGCTGGTGTAATCCATGGTAGAGGATCCATTTCTCTTGACAGTAAGAATAATATTGATGATGTTCTTTATGTGGAAGGTTTGAAGCATAATCTCTTAAGTGTCAGATAGATGGTTGACAAGGGATACAATCTTCAATTCAAGAATGGAAAGTGTAAAATATTGGGAAGTTCTAGAAATGTGATTGCTTCAGGTACAAAAACAAAAGGTAACATATTTCACCTGAATGTTGCTAGTAAAAGTTATTTGATTGCTCAAGTTGATGAAAGTTGGTTGTGGCATAGGAGAATGTGTCATGCAAACTTTGGCAATATTATCAAGATAAGTTCTACTCAGGTAGTGAGAGATCTTCCTAAGTTGGTGAAGCCTACTAATACTATATGCAAGGAATGTCAGTTAGGGAAGCAAGCTAGAATTTCATTTTGGAGCAAACAATATTGTTCAAAAGAAGTGTTGGACCTTCTTCATGCTGATTTGTGTGGTCCTAGAATCATAAGTTTATAAGGAGACATGTACTTCATGTTACTTATTGATGATTACTATAGATTTATGTGGGTTACTTTCTTAAGGGAGAAATCTGAAGCTTTGGAGAAATTCAATAATTTTAAGGCAATGGTTGAGATAGAGATAGGTCTGAAGGTTAAATCTCTGAGATCAGATAGAAGTTCACTTCTCGTGAGTTTAATTATTTTTGTGAAGTGCAGGGGATAAATAGACAATTATCTGCCCTGCGGACCCCTCAGCAAAATGGAGCTATGGAAAGGAAGAACAAGATAGTTCAAGATGCTGCTAGGACTATGATGTTGGAAGGAAATGTTCCTCATATCTATTGGAGAAAAGTTGTGAGTACTGCTATTTATATCCTTGACTGAGTACAAATCAAAGGTGATACTGGTAAGACCCCTTTTGAGGTATGGACTGGTCATAAGCCTACTATTAGATATTTCAAAATATTTGGAAGTAAATGATATATCAGAAGAGATGAAGAGATAGGAAATTTTGATTCTAGGAGTGATGAAGGAATCTTTCTTGGTTATTCTACTAAGAGCAAGGCCTATTGGTGCTACAACAAGAAATTGAGGAAAATAGTTGAAAGTGAAAATTTCAAGGTTTATGAAGGCATAGCTAGACCATTTAGAACCTATGGATATGATTCAGATGATCAGAATAATAGTTTAGTCATAGGGAAGAAATTTCAAACTAAAAATCAAGTTTAGACCATTTCGGTGAATCAAGAAAATTAAAAGGAACTAGTGAAAGTGCAGAAGAGAGATCACAAGAGCCAAAAGTTCAAGAACATCCTAAGACTCCAAGTTATGTAAGACTAAATCATTCAAAAGATATGATTATAGGTGATAAGAACAAAGGTATTAAAACTAGGAGAAAAATTGCAAAAGAATACTGTATGATTTCAAAGACTGAGCCTAATAGTATGAATGAAGCATGCAAAGATGAACATTGGGTGGAAGCAATGAAAGAAGAACTACAAAAAATTGAGAAGAATAATACATGGATTCTTGTTCCTAGACCTAAGGAAAAAATGTAATTGGAACTAAATGGGTCTTTAGAAACAAGTTGAATGAGCAAGGTGAAGTTGTTAGAAACAAAGCAAGATTGGTGTGTAAAGGATATTCCCAGATGGAAGGAATTGAATTTGAAGAAAAAATTCCCCCTATTGCTAGGATTGAAGCTGTGAGATTGTTTCTTGCTTATGCTGCTTACAAAAATTACAAGGTTTATCAAATGGATGTCAAATCAACATTTCTAAATGATGAATTGGAAGAAGAAGTGTATGTAGAGCAACCTGATGGAATTCAATTGACCGATCAAGGAGATATGGTTTGTCAGTTGAATAAAGAATTGTATGGACTTAAGCAAGCCCAAAGAGCACGCTATACCAGATTAGACATGTTAGTATTTGTTGAAGCTTGGATTCAATAAAGGTACTGCTGATAGTAATCTATATTTTAAGATTGATCATGATAAATATCTAATTGTTGAAGTTTTTGTTGATGATATCATTTTTGGAGGAAATGATAGTTTGTGCATGAATTTTGTTGATGAGATGCAGAATGAGTTTGAGATGCCTATTATTGGCGATATGAAATTCTTTTTGGGATTGCAAATTACTCAGTTAGATAAAGGGATATCCATATCTTAGTCCAAGTATGTGAAAGAATTGTTAAAGAAGTTTGGTATGGAAGATTCAAAGCCAGTTGGTACACCTATGGTGACCAGATGCAAGTTGACAGAAGATGATGAATCTCTGAAAGAAAATTAGACTAGATAAAAATTGATGATTGGTGGTGTAGACATCCAAATTTGGACACTTAATTTATCCAAATTTATCACTTTTCATCTAAACATCCTCTTATCCGAGTTAATTAAGTAATATTACTATTATTTAATTAATATCTTTAATTCTGCCAAATCCTTAAGGTATTTAATTAATAATTAAATACCTTACCCTCCTTAATCCTCTTTTCATCAAATAAATTAAATAAATATTACATTTATTTAATTCCTCACATGTCATTTTCATCTAATCCTAATCCATTTCCTAATCTCTTCATTAAGGATGTGCACATGCCTAATCCTTGATTAGGATGTGTCACATCCTCCAACTTTTGCAAGTTGGCTTTTAATCCTAATTAACCCCTAATTATCCTCTAATTACTGATTAGTCAAACTAATTAGTACCTTGGTCAACTCTCTCCATCCCCAAGGAATTTTTAATTCCTTTTTATTCCTCCTAGAATCCCCTTTTCCCATGCATCTTCTAGAACCTTTGACTTGTCACATCAAGTCACATGTGACAAACTCCCACCTTGTGGGAACATTGTCTTATCCACTAGATTCTTCCAATCATTGTAAATTTAAAATTCACTTTTATTCACCCAAGATTTTTCCCATCTCCCAATGTACTTGGAAGGTACTTGTCCTTCCTCCACCTCATGTACCTTTTGGCCACCTCATTTGCACCTCATCTCCTCTTAGCCACTTCACCATCCACATGTCAAGATGTGAGGGCTTGTGAGTTCTCAACCCACCATAGCCTTTCATCTTGACCTTGTTGGATGAATCTCAACCGTTGAATTCTCTAGAGAATTCAAATTCTTCTATAAATACTCCCTCCTCAAGGGCATTAACAACACTTTTTGATTTGAGTAACCTTATGCTGCCAATTTGCATTCTCAAGCACTTGCTATCATTTAGCCATCCAATTTGATCACCTTGCACATTCAATCTTGCATCTAGCTACATCAAAAGCCATCCAAGGAGCACACAAATCCATCTAAATCAAGGGCCAACCAAGGAGTCTTCAACAACAAGGAAGGTATAATCGATTTACATTTGTATTTCATCTATTTTCCTTATTTATCACTCTTTAGGCTAATCATTGAAGTGTTCTTAATATTTTTCCACTTGCATTTTTAAGATATTTTGCATATTAAAATAGGGTAAAATTCCAAGGTACACATTTTTGGCACGCCCGGTGGGACCCACAAACGGGTTCTTGCATTTAACCTTCATTTGTGATAAGTATTTTGCAGAAAAAGGTCACAAAAAGGTGGAAGCGCCCTCTGTTTTTGCTGCAGAAAGGCGGAAGAGCCCCTGTTTTTGCTGCAGAAGGGCGAAAGCGCCCCTATTTTTGCTGCAGAAGGGCAAAAGCGCCCCCATTTTGCTGCAGAAAGGCAGAAGTGCCCTCTGTTTTTGCTGCAGTAAGGCGGAAGCGCCCTTGTTTTTGCTGCAGAAGGGCGGAAGCGCCCCCATTTTGCTGCAGAAAGGTAGAAGCGCCCCTGTTTTTGTTGTAGAAAGGCGGTCACGCCCTACATCTAAAAATTTGATTTTGGCTAATAGTTTGCTGCAGTTAGGCGTATATTTCATTTTGCTTAAAAGATCTTTTCTAACACTTTCTTGCAATAGGGCATACAACTTTTCTTTTTCACAATCTGATAAAGTTTCCTGCAATGGGGCGGATACGCCTTTTTATTGTTGAAAGGGTCTTTTTCCTCTAACATTTTGCTACAGAAAGGCAGAAGCGCCCTGTTTTTGCTACAGAAAGGCAGAAGCGCCCTTTGTTTTGTTGCAGAAAGGCGGAAGCACCCCCATTTTGCTGCAGAAAGGCGGAAGCACCCCTGTTTTTGCTACAAAAAGGTGGAAGCGCCCCTATTTTTGCTACAGAAAGGCGGAAGTGCCCCTATTTTGCTGCAGAAAGGCGGAAGCACCCTAAAACAACATAGTTTGGAAGGTAAAACAGTCATTTTAGAGTTGTTCTTGCTCTCATTTTTAGCTATTTTCAAGTAATAACCCTCTAACATTATTTTGGCAAGGATATTGGTATTTTTTGCTAACGTTCTGTAGCATATTATGGTGTAATTGACCAAGAACGAAGGAGAAGATAACTAACGTTTGCTTGCAGGGCCATCTATTTGATCAAATTTCTGAAAAACCACCCTTGTTGTTTACACATAATCTAATTAGGGGGAAGTAACCTTTATTGCTTGCTGTGGTTGTCTACTATTGTGTCACCCAAGGGGGTATTAATTTGTTTTCACTTTCCCCTTGCACTTCGTGTGAGCCTGAGGAGTAGTTAGAAGCGGTTAGTGTCTTCTTTTTTAGTGGGACCTGTTTGGAGATTTCATCACCCCAAGGGATGATTCCAACCATGCGTACCGACTGGGTATATAAAGTGGGGAGAACGAAATTTGTACCCCAATCCAGTCACGTCGTAATTGGCAGAGCATCGAAGGTAGGGTGATACCTAGATAGACGTGAAGAGTTGGTCCGAGCCTTTCAGTATCTCGCTGGGGTTCCCGACTCACGCTTGTGACGGGCTGGTGTTCACGGTTGTGCCTCACATACCGAGAGTATATCGAGGACTCCCTAGAAGCCTTGTGCATCCTAGATTAAGACCTTTCCTGGCCATACCCTTAACATTAATCATAGGATTATGCTTGCTTGAAGTGTTCTCTTGTGAAAAACCTGTAAAATCTTTGATACTTTGGCCATACTTTATTATTTTGAGTCCTTGCCATAGCCATTTCCATCAAAACCAAGCTCTGTCTTACTACAGAAAGGTGGAAGCACCCTCTGTTTTGCTCCAGAAAGGTGGAAGCGCCCCTGTTTAAGGTGGAAGCGCCCCTGATTTTTGCTGCAAAGGGGCAGATTTTCCCTCCTAAACACCTGAAATCGCCCCATTTGGATTCGTTTAGCCTCTAAACCATCATTTAATTATTCCCAACCATTATCTCATCATCCCAAGCCTCCGTTTCATCACTTTAAGTCTCCCAAAACCTCCATTTGATCCGTTTAAACCTCCATCTTATCATTCCAAATCTTTGTTTAACCATTCTAAATCCCCACTCATTCTCCACAATCATCTTCAATCTGCCCGTTCATTCTAATTTCCTCATATTTCATTCAAAATTCCATACCCTCACCTAGCGAATGTCATAATTTTTACCATTTACATCACCAAACACCACTCATAATCAGTGCAGAAAGGCAGAAGCACCCCTGTTTTACTGCAGAAAAGTGGAAGCGCCCCTGATTTTGCTGACTACGCCCTTGAGAAAGTTGTCAATGCCCCTGATTTTGCTAACTATGCCCCTAATTTACTGCAAAAAGCTATCAATGCCCTTGATTTTGTTGACTACGCCCCTGATTTACTGCAGAAAGCTGTCAACGCCCCTGATTTTGCTGACTACACCCCTGATTTTCTGCAAAAAGTTGTCAACGCCCCTGATTTTGCTGACTACGCCCCTGATTTATTGTAGAAAGCTATCAATGCCCCTGATTTATTGTAGAAAGTTTTCAACGCCCCTGATTTTATTGACTACGCCCCTGCTTTACTGCAGAAAGCTATCAATGCCCCTGATTTTGTTGACTACACCCCTTTAACTTCTTGGGGCCATCATTTACAAACCGTGCATTGGATCAACTTCATCCAAAAACCAAAGTTGCTTAGTTTTTTAAGCTCTATCTAGTGGTACCTTCTATTTCCTCCTATCAATAATTTGACCATCCCAGGGCGGCCACGCCCCGCATTGCGGGGTGGACACGCCCCTAACTTCTCGGGGCCATCATTTACAAACCATGCATCGGATCAACTTCGTCCAAAAACAAAAGTTGCTTAGTTTTTTAAGTTCTATCTAGTGGTACCTTCTATTTCCTCCTATCAATAATTTGACCATCCCAGGGCAGCCACGCCCCGCATTGCGGGGTGGACACGCTCCTAACTTCCCAGGGCCATCATTTACAAACCGTGCATTGGATCAACTTCGTCCAAAAACCAAAGTTGTTTAGTTTTTTAAGCTATATCCATTGGTACCTTCCACTTCTTCTTATCAATAATTTGACCATCCCGGGGCGGCTGCGCCCCGCATTGCAGAGTGGACACGCCCCTAACTTCCCGGGGCTGTCATTTACAAACTGTGCATCGGATCAACTTCATTCGAAAACCAAAATTGCTCAATTTTTTGAACTCTATCTAGTGGTACCTTTTTTTTCTTCCTATCTAATCAAACCAATCCATTCCTCCAATCAAATACATACAATCATCTAATCAATCCAAGCACACCAATCCTATCAAGTTTATCCAATCACAATTATCCAATCAACATCATCTAATCATTTGATCCTATCCAATCAAATTGATCTAGTAATTTAATCAAATTCATCAAATCATCTACTCGATCCAATCATTCGTTTATCGAATCCCATCAAAATCAAAATCAATCCCATCGCATCATCCAATCATCCTAATCTAAGCTTTTGTCTAATCCTGATATGAGCTTGACCAAAATCCTGATTTGAGCTTTAATCCGTTCCCATCCAAAATATTTTATCCATCCTCTTTATCCTTTCACCAGCATGAGTCCTTATCCTCCATCAATAGTGGTCAAGGGAAACCCTAATTATGTCGATAACAATAACGAAAGTCTTGTCGATCAAGAGGTATACGACATAGATCCCCTTGACACTATCATATCTAGTAAGCTTTCTCCACCTACTTTCCAAAATCCAATTACTCCTATGATCTATCCAGTTATATCTTTATGCATGCCTAATCATGCTCCTTATGCCACCTTTGACAATGGATATCCAGTATCTTCTTCATCCCCATATTTGTCATGTCCTTCATCTACATCATCCTCTTATATAACATCTACATCCTCTTATCCTAATTTTCCATCCCAATACTCCTATTACAATTCCCCATCCATGTCCCCTATCATAATCCTCTTTCCCAATCTTCCCATACTAATCCTACATCCACACCCTTTTACCTTAATCCTACATCCACATATCCTAATCCTAATCCACCATCCCAATACCCTTATTATAATCCATCCCCACATCCTCTTGTCCCACTACACCACCTATATCCTTCTTGTCCTAATCCACAACCATGTCCCCTATCCATTCGCCTCTCCAATATCCTTACCTTAACCCTCCATCCAATCCTAGTCCTCCATCTACTCCTAGTCCTCCATCCAATCCCATTCATCCATCTACTCCTAGTCCTCCATCCAATCCTAATCCCCCGTCTACTCATAGTCCTACATTCAATCCCATTCCTCCATCTAACCCTAGTCCACCAATCCATAATCCCTCATTCATTTCTACCACCCTAGCCAAGCCAACCATATGCAAGTCTCTCATTTTAGAGGTTCTCCAAGGACTCATTACAAAGAAGCCATCCCCAACTCCACATCTTGAAGTCATGGAACCATGCCATCCAGATCCATCATCCACAGTCACTAGTGATGAGACCCTTCTCCATACCACACCTATTATTGATGGTACCACCCTTAGCACCACTCAAACCATCAAACCCATCACATCCTCTGAATTCGTTGAACCCCCATCTCCTACCATCACATCCTCTGAATCCATTGAACCCCCATCTCCTACCATCACATCCTCTGAATCCATTAAGTCCCCATCCCTTACCATCACATCTACTAAATCCATTGAACATCCACCTCCTACTCCAAGAGTCATTGAACCCATCGACAACACCCAAATCCTTTCTGATGACTACATCGAATCCTCCATCCTTCCATCTTCCCCACTTGAAAAGTCCCAACAAGACTCCATTATCATGCCTCCCACACATGATAAGTCATGCCAAGAGTCTAATCCAAAGCATGCCAACATATCCCCTTCTCTAGATCAAGATCCTACCATCCCATCTAGTCCACCTCAAGATCACAGTCCCCCATCCATTCCATCCCATGATCCTCTTGTTATTCAAGATTTCAATGCTTCATCTCCATCTCCATCGCATGAGCCTACTACCACAAATCCAGATCCTATCATGGCCCCTACTCCCTCTCCTGATGTTGCTATCCCATCATCTCCTTCTCATGATCCCCCATCATCGCCTAAAAATGTTATCCCCACACCACTTGCATATCCCCTTGGTTCTCTCACATTCTTCCATGGTGGCCTCCTCGCATACAAAAAACATAGTGTATATACCACCCATCATCCTCCACCTAATAATGGACTCGCATCATGCTTTCAGAATAACACAAATCCTATCATGGATCACAAGCTCAAGAAAATGAACTATCAAGGAAAGGGTCTAGGCCTTCATGAGCAAGGTATTTTGGAGCCCATCCAAGCTAAAGAACATTTGAATCCTCAAGGTCTTGGATGTACTACTCATGACTCACAATCCAAAGATGTTGGTACAACCTCTAAACGTCCTCAACGAGCCTTTTCCAAAAGAAATGTTAGCTCTTCCCATCACTCCACTAGACCATATGTTGCCATCCCTCCTCCTCTATCGTATCACCTCAAAACAACCATCCATATTCCTCCATCTTCTCCATCCATCTTGGGTCCTTACATCCCTCCATCCACCATATCCCATCCTTCATCTACTCCATCCATCTTGGGTTCTTATGTCCCTCCACCCACTCCATTTACTTTGGGTCCGTATATCCCAAAATCACCTCCTCCATCTCATCCTTTTATCCATCCAATGCCTATCCATGTCATCCATCATAAACATCCTAATTAGGATCAACAAAGGCACATACCTACACATTCTCCATCTACACGTAATCCCTATAATCCTACCTTCGTCGCTTCACATCATCCATCTCCTCACACCCATCCCATTGCTACTAAAAGCACTTTGGTTGTTAAAGAAAAAAAGCATAAATCCAAACATCCACATGAATCTAAGGCTCCTCATGTCCCCTCCAAAAGACATGGTGAAGAGAAGAAAAATCTAAATATACATCAAATCTATAGGCCACAAAGGCCCACCAAAGCAAAGATCAAAACCATGTGGATCCCAAAGAAAAAAGATGCAATGCCATCACATGAAAAATCTGTAAGAACATCCAAAGTCGCTAATCCAAAAGCTAATCATACACCCCTTTCATCTCCTAAGTCTGTTTTGGGTCCCTATGTCCCGAAATTCACCATTCCATCTCCTCCATTATCCCCACATTCTCCATCCCTTAATCCTATTATATTTTCACATCCACCACCACATGTGCCAATGTTGGTCTTGAACACATCTCCCCATCACATATCCACCCCATCATTCCATCCATACCCTTTGCAGCATCCCATCCATTATCCCATGTATCTCCCCTCTCAAAACCCTCTAATTCATCCTCTTGCATAATCCATTTATCCTCATAAGGTTGTACCAACATCCAATAGTTGGTTCGAACAAAGGCTATTAATGCCTCATATAGAACTTGAAGCTTAAGTCCTTCATCCATATCCTTACCGCATGTCTTCTAAATCCACTTATTTTCCTCCCTATCCTTATCCATCTCCTTTTGCATGATATCCAAAATACAAAAATCCAAAAAAGTCAAAAAGTCCAAAAATCCAAAATAAAAAAAATTAAAAAAATAAAAAAATAAAATAGTAAAGAGAAACAATCCATCCAATGGTGAAACTTGGAAAACAAGCTCCTTGGATAAGTACCATGATGAAAACCTGGCAAATAGGCATCATGCGTAGATCCCCATCTGCACTTGGGGGCAACTTCTTGGTATGCATTCCCTCCATCTGCTATGCTTCCTGCTACGCTTTCGGCTATGCACCCATCTTCTTGCTATACATCATTTTCATCCATCCCCTCCACCCTATCGAGCTTATGCATCCTGTTTGGCATATCTCATTTATCCTAATCCTTCCATCCTCCTTGTGATCTTGATAACAATGGGGCAAACATATAAGCACGCTTTGGACACCTCTTAGCATACATTCCCCTCATCCGCACACTATCCTAATCCTCATTTGCACTCGTCTATCTTCCTTATCCACCCATCATGCTACCTTCCATCTCCCTTCCTTATCCATGCATCCTATCTTCATCCATCTCACTCTTTTATCTTTCCATCCATTTGTCTTTCATCCTTCATTCCTCCCTGCACATGACATATCTAGAGTGGGGGCATCTATCTTCCTTTGTGATATAGTCCTTGGAGACATCATTCATTCCATCAAAACAATCCCTTTCATTTCCCTATCCTTATCTTCCCATCCCTCCCAACAATCCTTATATCCATTTCCCCATCCTTATCTTCCTATCCTTCCATCATGGCATCCATTTTCATCTATCCATCCGGTAACCTTTTCCTCATCAAATCCTTATCTTCCTATCCATCAATCCAACGAATCCTTTTCATCTCCCAATCCTCATCTCTTTCTCCTCATCCCATCTTATAATCCCTTGTCATTGGTATCTCTCCATCATATCATCCTCCCAATCATCTTATCTTATCGTATCGGTCCCATCTTTTAATCCATCTCTATCCTATCAGCCCTATCATCCTTTATCCATTGTTTTCCTTTTGGTCTTTATCAACCACGTTGCCCCTCGCCATGGGTCGCATCATTTGATCCACCCCCGCCGGGTTCCATCATCGATCTTTTCATTGTCCACTCCGCCTCTATCATCTAGTGTCGGCCTTTCTCGCTTCCGGCCCAATTCCTATATCGCCTATCATTAGTCTTGCCTTTGTCTCTTTGTTCTCACATCCGCCATCATTCATCATCCTTTCTATTTTATCCATGGTCAATCACGTGCCTTTTACCCAACTACAGGGCTCTGTTAGGCAAGGCTAATCTTGATCGGGCCCCCAAGCCCTAGGTTCTAGGTTGTGCTAGTCTCATGTCTTGTCTCCCTTTGTAAGCAAAATACCAAGCTATGCCTCCTTATCTAGCTGGTTCTTAACAAACAAGACCCACTTTTCTATATCAGAGATCTAATCGCATTTTAAGCGCATCCCACGCCATAACGCATCTTTTAGTTTAGTATCCATCATCTTTCGGTCTCAATAGGATGCATCCTTTCCTAATGCACCTCATCAACCCCATCCATCCCTTTTGATCCTATGGCAAAGGACATTTGAACTTGATTGTGATATTTTGATATGTTTGGCTTTTTTTTATCATTTGACCTCCCTATCATCACTTGTCAAGGCCACCATGATCCATCATATTATGGTGTGTTTTTATTGGTCAACATAGGGGCATATCTTGATCTTTTTATGTCTATTTTTTATCTTCTTGGTTGTCCTTATCGTGAAAATTCCTACCAAGATCCCCGAGGTCTTGTGTTATGTCAAGCATCCTTTTTGTGCTTTCGCGGGTTATCTTCACACTGCCTCGACCAAGCGTCTTTGTGACTTTGGGGTGTTGGGATAGCCTTTAGTCAAGAAGCTTATTTCATGCATTGTATACTATTACTTTTCTTGGTTCCACATACCCTCGGCACTTGGTGTCTTATGCTAAGGAAAAATTCCCTGCCGTTCAAGATGCAATAGAAAATTGCATTAGATTTTTATTTCATTTTCCATTCTATCATCTTGTATGTAATCCCCCCATCCATTCATCCTTCATCCTTATCTCACATCTCTATCCAATCCCCATCCATTCCATTTAGCCTGAATCATCTAATCATATCCTTGGTCTTGTTCCCAGTCTTGTTACAAGCCTTGATCCAATCATCCTCATCATTCTCATCATCATCATCATCCCATTTTATTCTTCCATATCCCTTCAATGTTGTTTGGGATGTATCCTTCCCTTGTCAACAACACTTTCATCATCCTCATCAGGAGGTACTCTTCCCTATCCTTTAGTGATGTTTTGGGATGTATCCTTCCCTCATCAATACCACTCATTGGGATGTATCCTTCCCTATCCTCATTGACAACACTCCATCCATCATCAACCCATTTTGCCTTGTACCTTGATCAAGTAAATATCACCCTTTTGAACCATTTGTGCTTTCCATCCATCTCCATATCACTTACTTTCTTTACCCATCACCAGACTACCTTCCTCATCTCCCCTTGCATCACATCATCTATTTCGAGAGCACACACGTGTTCTCTTCAACCCGCATGTCCTCTCAAGGGGGCATCCTCAATCCCTACTCTTCATCTTCACCCCCATCGTCTTCCTTCCTAGTCATCCCTTTGATGACTGGGGCATCTTTTCCAATCTAACCATCTCCTTCTGGGTTCTATATTTTAATATTCTTTGAAATGATGCTACTTCGTAACACCATCTCAAAGAGGGGCAAAATGTAGACATCCAAATTTGGACACTTAATTTATCCAAATTTATCACTTTTCGTCTAAACATCCTCTTATCCAAGTTAATTAAGTAATATTACTATTATTTAATCAATATCTTTAATTCTGCCAAATCTCTAAGGTTTTTAATTAATAATTAAATACCTTACCCTCCTTAATCCTCTTTTCTTCAAATAAATTAAATAAATATTACATTTATTTAATTCCTCACATGTCATTTTCATCTAATTCTAATCCATTTCCTAATCTCTTCATTAAGGATGTGCACATGCCTAATCCTTGATTAGGATGTGTCACATCCTCCAACTTTTGCAAGTTGGCTTTTAATCCTAATTAACCCCTAATCATCCTCTAATTACTGATTAGTCAAACCTAATTAGTACTTTGGTCAACTCTCTCCATCCCCCAAGGAATTTTTAATTCCTTTTTATTCCTCCTAAAATCCCCTTTTCCCATGCATCTTCTAGAACCTTTGACTTGTCACATCAAGTCACATGTGACAAACTCTCACCTTGTGGGAACATTGTCTTATCCACTAGATTCTTCCAATCATTGTGAATTTAAAATTCATTTTTATTGACCCAAGATTCTTCCCATCTTCCAATGTACTTGGAAGGTACTTGTCCTTCCTCCACCTCATGTACCTTTTGGCCACCTCACTTGCACCTCATCTCCTCTTAGCCACTTCACCATCCACATATCAAGATGTGAGGGCTTGTGAGTTCTCAACCCACCATAGCCCTTCATCTTGAGCTTGTTGGATGAATCTCAACCATTGAATTCTCTAGAGAATTTAAATTCTTCTATAAATAACCCCTCCTCAAGGGCATTAACAACACTTTTTGATTTGAGTAACCTTATGCTGCCAATTTGCATTCTCAAGCACTTGCTATCATCTAGCCATCCAATTTGATCACCTTGCACATTCAATCTTGCATCTAGCTACATCAAAATCCATCCAAGGAGCACACAAATCCATCTAAATCAAGGGCCAACTAAGGAGTCTTCAACAACAAGGTATAATCGATTTACGTTTGTATTTCATCTATTTTCCTTATTTATCACTCTTTAGGCTAATCATTGAGGTGTTCTTAGTATTTTTCCACTTGCATTTTTAAGATATTTTGCACATTAAAATAGGGTAAAATTCCAAGGTACACAGGTGGATTATTTTATTTGACTCAAACTAGACCAAATATCATGAATGTTGTATGCATTGTTGCAATATTTCAAGCTAATCCTAAGGAATGTCATGTAACTGTTGTGAAAATTATTTTTAGATACTTGAAGGGGATAGTTGATTTTGGGATGTGGTATCCTAAAAATGATGATCTTACTGAGTACTTTTACTGATGTTGATTGGGCAGGAGATGTGGATTACAGAAAGAGTACTAGTGGTGGTGCATTTTTCTCAGGCAAGAAGTTGATTTCATGGTTAAGTAAGAAACAAAATGTCATTTCTTTGTCTACTATAGAGGTAGAATACATTGTTGCTACTAAAAATTGTACTCAAGTATTGTGGGTGAAGTATATGTTGAAAGATATTAGAGTTGTGTATGATGAGCCCATTGCTATATAATATGATAATTCAATTGCAATTAAAATTTCTAAGAATTTGGTGCTGCATTCAAAGACCAAGCATATATCTATCAAGTTTCACTTTTTGAAAAAGAAGGTGAGTGAAAAGGAAGTCAAACTAGAGTATGTGCCTACTAAGGAGCAGATTTCAGACATCTTTACAAAGTCATTTCCTAAGGATAATTTTGAGTATCTCATAGGGAAGATAGATGTGATTACCCCTCCTAATTAGAACTAAGATGCATTGACTTGTATCAATTTGTCCATTTCATGGTCAGATTTTGATCTAGATTGATGTTGTGGTGGCTGCTACTCAAGGGGAGTAGTCAAATGTTCAGATATGTGGTTTAGTGCTTTTGTGGAGAAAAGAGATATTTGTCATTAATTTCAAAGGGGGAGAAGAGTCATGTGAAAAATTGTGAATTATCTGAGGAAGAAGAGTCTTTTAGGAGAAAAGAGTCAAAAACTAAGGGGGAGTAAGTACTGAAGATAGTTGTGTTGATGGTGTTTTTCACATCATGTGTTGCCATCAATTCCAAAGGGGTAGATTGTTGGATGTTGTGGTTGTGTTTCTAATATGTGGTTGTCATTGATGTCAACACTATTGGCATTAATGTCTTAGAGATTGTATATGGGGAGGATATTGAGAAAATTTTAAAGAAATAAGTTGCAAGTTGTTAGTTGTGAAGTGAAGTTCAATGTGTTGGTGAGTTTAGTACATTGATGATTAGAGGTTTTGTATTAGAGGTTTTGTATTAAAGGGTTTCTTTTTTAGTATATCTAGTTTATCCACGTTAAGTCTTAGAGATCCGTATGAAGATTTGATCGAGTTATGAATATTTGTATTCTGAAAAAAAAATTATTGCTTCAGTTGATGTTCTTGAATGAAGATGATGTGATTTTAGTTAGTTCAATTATTGCAGATGCTTCTCTGGTGATTCATGATGCTTTTGGATGTTTCTAGATCATGCTCTATCTGTGTTGCACATCTGCATTGATCGTTGTGCTTGTGATTGGAGATTTTCTCTTGCATGTTCATGTTTTTCATGTTCTTGGCCGATAGGGTGTTGTAGCGTGTTGTGGATCTTTGAGGATTAATTTTTGAATCTGGTTCATATTTGAGAATTTTATTTTGGGTCTTCACTATGTTGTTTCCAACCTTTGTTGATTTGCATTAATAATCTTTATTGTTTTGGGAAAACAGTTTGTATTCATTTTATTATTTTCTTGAGGCCAACATGTAGTGATGTAATTTCTTGTTGCAGATATAGAAGAGAAATTGTTTTATCATTTGAAGGATTGAGTATGTAAAGTGTGTGATTCCTATGTGTGAATATTGTTCATATCTTTTGAAGGTAGAGCAGAGTGTGAAGAAGAGTGAAGAAGTGTGAAGAAGAGTGAAGAACAGTGAGTAGAGAGTGAAGAATTTTTCATGTACTTAACCAGAACTGTAATCATGCATTAGCAGATGTTATTCTCTTAGTTCAAATCCTGTAGACGTAAATATTTTGTAAGATAGTGTGTCTTCCTTTCTATAAATGAGCAATGAGCTCTAGGCAGTGCGCCTAAATGCATGTGCATTCTGCATTCATATTTCTTTATACTTTTAATAGGGTATACTCTTGTGGATTGACCTCCACCGTGGTTTTTCCCCTAACAGGGTTTCCATGTAAAAAATCTTGGTGTTATTTGTTTTTCTGATGTGTTGTTAATTTATGCTTTCATGGTTATTAATCAGATCTGAGAATAAGCATAATAAGTTGAATAAGTTTGAAATTTTGTGACAAATGATTCACCTTCCCCTCTCAGTTGTCTACCCTTGTGTTTCCAAAAGAAAGCATGTAGACCCCACATTTAAATGATGTATTTGGAGTTGTTTTCATCAAAGTGACATTTATCATATGACTCTTAAGGTAGTCCCTACAATACCAAGATGATAACCTTCATCGAGCAGATAGAGTGATATTTCTAGGACTATGAAGTTAGTATCTACGATATGGTGATGACATAATGTAATGCCAATGGTGTAACCCAATACGGTAAGAATGGCATAGATAAGGTAGGCAAATAGAACATTTGCACATGGTGATTGATCATTCTTTCACTTTGCATCCTTGTTACAAAAAAAATTTCGATAAATTGATACTGTTTGGTG
>VDFB02282173.1:0-11596 GCA_007258455.2 Sequoia sempervirens | reverse complement strand
CCTTAATCATCCTCTAATTACTGATTAGTCAAACCTAATTAGTACTTTGGTCAACTCTCTCCATCCCCCAAGGAATTTTTAATTCTTTTTTATTTCTCCTAGAATCCCCTTTTCCCATGCATCTTCTAGAACCTTTGACTTGTCACATCAAGTCACATGTGACAAACTCCCACCTTGTGGGAATATTGTCTTATCCACTAGATTCTTCCAATCATTGTGAATTTAAAATTCACTTTTATTGACCCAAGATTCTTCCCATCTTCCAATGTACTTGGAAGGTACTTGTCCTTCCTCCACCTCATGTACCTTTTGGCCACCTCACTTGCACCTCATCTCCTCTTAGCCACTTCACCATCCACATGTCAAGATGTGAGGGCTTGTGAGTTCTCAACCCACCATATCCCTTCATCTTGACCTTGTTGGATGAATCTCAACCATTGAATTCTCTAGAGAATTCAAATTCTTCTATAAATACCCCCTCCTCAAGGGCATTAACAACACTTTTTGATTTGAGTAACCTTATGCTGCCAATTTGCATTCTCAAGCACTTGCTATCATCTAGCCATCCAATTTGATCACCTTGCACATTCAATCTTGCATCTAGCTACATCAAAATCCATCCAAGGAGCACACAAATCCATCTAAATCAAGGGCCAACTAAGGAGTCTTCAACAACAAGGTATAATTGATTTACGTTTGTATTTCATCTATTTTCCTTATTTATCACTCTTTAGGCTAATCATTGAGGTGTTCTTAGTATTTTTCCACTTGCATTTTTAAGATATTTTGCACATTAAAATAGGGTAAAATTCCAAGGTACACAGGTGGATTATTTTATTTGACTCAAACTAGACCAAATATCATGAATGTTGTATGCATTGTTGCAATATTTCAAGCTGATCCTAAGGAATGTCATGTAACTGTTGTGAAAATTATTTTTAGATACTTGAAGGGGATAGTTGATTTTGGGATGTGGTATCCTAAAAATGATGATCTTACTGAGTACTTTTACTGATGTTGATTGGGCAGGAGATGTGGATTACAGAAAGAGTACTAGTGGTGGTGCATTTTTCTCAGGCAAGAAGTTGATTTCATGGTTAAGTAAGAAACAAAATGTCATTTCTTTGTCTACTATAGAGGTAGAATACATTGTTGCTACTAACAATTGTACTCAAGTATTGTGGGTGAAGTATATGTTGAAAGATATTAGAGTTGTGTATGATGAGCCCATTGCTATATAATATGATAATTCAATTGCAATTAACATTTCTAAGAATTTGGTGCTGCATTCAAAGACCAAGCATATATCTATCAAGTTTCACTTTTTGAAAAAGAAGGTGAGTGAAAAGGAAGTCAAACTAGAGTATGTGCCTACTAAGGAGCAGATTTCAGACATCTTTACAAAGTCATTTCCTAAGGATAATTTTGAGTATCTCATAGGGAAGATAGATGTGATTACCCCTCCTAATCAGAACTAAGATGCATTGACTTGTATCAATTTGTCCATTTCATGGTCAGATTTTGATCTAGATTGATGTTGTGGTGGCTGCTACTCAAGGGGAGTAGTCAAATGTTCAGATATGTGGTTTAGTGCTTTTGTGGAGAAAAGAGATATTTGTCATTAATTTCAAAGGGGGAGAAGAGTCATGTGAAAAATTGTGAATTATCTGAGGAAGAAGAGTCTTTTAGGAGAAAAGAGTCAAAAACTAAGGGGGAGTAAGTACTGAAGATAGTTGTGTTGATGGTGTTTTTCACATCATGTGTTGCCATCAATTCCAAAGGGGTAGATTGTTGGATGTTGTGGTTGTGTTTCTAATATGTGGTTGTCATTGATGTCAACACTATTGGCATTAATGTCTTAGAGATTGTATATGGGGAGGATATTGAGAAAATTTTAAAGAAATAAGTTGCAAGTTGTTAGTTGTGAAGTGAAGTTCAATCTGTTGGTGAGTTTAGTACATTGATGATTAGAGGTTTTGTATTAATGGGTTTCTTTTTTAGTATATCTAGTTTATCCACGTTAAGTCTTAGAGATCCGTATGAAGATTTGATCGAGTTATGAATATTTGTATTCTGAAAAAAAAATTATTGCTTCAGTTGATGTTCTTGAATGAAGATGATGTGATTTTAGTTAGTTCAATTGTTGCAGATGCTTCTCTGGTGATTCATGATGCTTTTGGATGTTTCTAGATCATGCTCTATCTGTGTTGCACGTCTGCATTGATTGTTGTGCTTGTGATTGGAGATTTTCTCTTGCATGTTCATGTTTTTCATGTTCTTGGCCGATAGGGTGTTGTAGTGTGTTGTGGATCTTTGAGGATTAATTTTTGAATCTGGTTCATATTTGAGAATTTTATTTTGGGTCTTCGCTATGTTGTTTCCAACCTTTGTTGATTTGCATTAATAATCTTTATTGTTTTTGGAAAACAGTTTGTATTCATTTTATTATTTTCTTGAGGCCAACATGTAGCAATGTAATTTCTTGTTGCAGATATAGAAGAGAAATTGTTTTATCATTTGAAGGATTGAGTATGTAAAGTGTGTGATTCCTATGTGTGAATATTGTTCATATCTTTTGAAGGTAGAGCAGAGTGTGAAGAAGAGTGAAGAAGTGTGAAGAAGAGTGAAGAAGAGTGAGTAGAGAGTGAAGAAGTTTTCATGTGCTTAACCAAAACTGTAATCATGCATTAGCAGATGTTATTCTCTTAGTTCAAATCCTATAGACGTAAATATTTTGTAAGATAGTGTGTCTTCCTTTCTATAAATGAGCAATGAGCTCTAGGCAGTGCGCCTAAATGCATGTGCATTCTGCATTCATATTTCTTTATACTTTTAATAGGGTATACTCTTGTGGATTGACCTCCACCGTGGTTTTTTCCCTAACAGGGTTTCCACGTAAAAAATCTTGGTGTTATTTGTTTTTCTGATGTGTTGTTAATTTATGCTTTCATGGTTATTAATCAGATCTGAGAATAAGCATAATAAGTTGAATAAGTTTGAAATTTTGTGACAAATGATTCACCTTCCCCTCTCAGTTGTCTACCCTTGTGTTTCCAAAAGAAAGCATGTAGACCCCACATTTAAATGATGTATTTGGAGTTGTTTTCATCAAAGTGACATTTATCATATGACTCTTAAGGTAGTCCCTACAATACCAAGATGATAACCTTCATCGAGCAGATAGAGTGATATTTCTAGGACTATGAAGTTAGTATCTACGATATGGTGATGACATAATGTAATGCCAATGGTGTAACCCAATACGGTAAGAATGGCATAGATAAGGTAGGCGAATAGAACATTTGCACATGGTGATTGATCATTCTTTCACTTTGCATCCTTGTTACAAAACATTTTTTGATAAATTGATACTATTTGGTGGATGACGAAGACCAAGAACAGTGATTTTATGATGAGATCAATGGTACAATTTGACAAAGATGGATCAAACAAAGCTAGTGCAAGGATTCTCGTCAAAGAGAAAAATGAAGTTTGGTGAGACAATGTTTTGTGTCCCCTCAATATTGTGATATAGTTTGGTAAATGACAAAAATCAAACATAGGAAATGACATAATTTATTATGTGATGAACATAACTATAAATAAATTCAATCCAATGGTGAAGTAGTGGCATAGATTTTCATATCATGAATAGGGATTGAATTCAATCCTAGAAAGGAAATGAACAAACAAAAATTATTACATAGATTGTAAGTCAGATATCTAACAAGGATCTTGATTGGCTATTGGATGAAGATGGAAATTATAAGACAAAGTAGAACACAATTTGAATTTGAATTCACTGCATAGGAAAATGGTGAAATGGCATACAAACCCTAGAAACAGCCTACCAAAAATGAAATGATTCATTGAATTCCAATTAGGGTTACAATATGATTTGAGTTTCTTCTCAGTGAAGACAGAAATCGATATATAGTAGTAGTTCGGTGATATGAACTAGTTGGTTGAAGTGAAGAGAGAGTACAATCAATGAGAAGAATGTTACTATAAAAGACAGTTAAAATATGGAATGTTTTTTTGAAATTGTTTACAGTGTTGTGAGGGTGAACAAAGAGAGAAAATTATGTACTAAAATTGATGCATTATAGGTTTTGCAAAACCAATTTATGCATATTGAATTTGTAGTCTTATTGTACTGAGTTGTAGCTCAGGTTAGGGGATTGTAGTCTCCTTGGAGTTGTAGCTCCTAAATCAAGGTGTTGTATCATCCTTGAAGTTGTAGCTCCTAAAAAAGGGAGTTGGCACTTCCTTAGAATTGGAGCTCTTAAAATTTGTAATTTAAATTCATTGCTTCTGAGGCTAGATTAGGATAGTAGATCCTAGCAGCATTTTTCACTGTGGGTTTTCCCATACTAGGTTTTCCACGTACATCTGGTGTTATGTGTTTTTATTTCATGTGCATGTGATTGCTATATTGATTTATGTTTTAATCTACAAATTTGAGTTTTAAGGTTAAACCTACAAAAAAAAAATTCAAGACTAAAAATTTTTATATCTACTGATAAACCCCCCCTCTCAGTAGATCATTGTGTTCCAACAATTAGTATCAGATCCTAGGTTCCCTAAGAGAAGCTTAACCAACTCAAGTAGATCTTGGATAAGTGAACACAATGTCAAGTTGGGAAGGTTCATGCAAGCCACATAGGTTTGATGGAAAAAATTATCCTAAGTGGAGCTCACTGATGAAAGGATACTTAGGATCTCTTGGACATGATGTTTGGATGTCAGTTAAGAACAAATACACTATCCTTGCTACTTCTCCTATTGATGTTGTTGGAAAGAAAGATTATGAGAATAACGAGAAAGCTTGGTTCGCCATTATGAACAATTTGTCTAATTTTGTTTATAGAAGGGTCATGTAGTGTGAAAATAATTATGATGTCTAGAAAAAATTGAATAAGATCTATGAAGGAGACACCAAGGTAAAGTTGGAAAAGTTACAAGTGTTGAGAGAAAAATTTGAAGGCTTGAAAATGACTGAAGAGGAGAAGATTGCAGACCATCTTCTGAGAGTTGATGATATAGTGCATGTTATTAGAGGATATGGTGTAGAAGTGAAATAATATTTTGTTGTGTTGAAAGTACTGAGGTCAATGAAAACTAAATATGATTCCAATGTTTCTGCTATTAAAGAAGGAAGAGAAGTTGATAAACTCGTTCTTGATGAGTTACATGGCATGTTTACAGCATATGAAATGAGGATGCCAAATGTCAAGCCTTCTAGGAGATAAGTTGCATTTAAGGTTGCAAAAAGGGAAAAAGATGAAGCTAATAAGAAAGAAAAGGTTGTTGTTATTGCATCAAACCATGAAGAAACTAATGAGGAAGAAGTGAACTTCATAAGGAGACTAAGAAGAGGATCCAACAAATATAAAGGTGAGTTTCCCATTAAGTGTTTTAATTGTGGTAGGATAGGTCACTTTTCCTCTAAGTTTCCATATGATAAAGAGGATAAATCCAAGAAAGAAGGAGATAGCAAAAATAAGAAATATTTTTATCCTAAAAGGAAGAATTTTGGAAAGAAAAAGAAGAGCTTATACATTCATGAAGAAAGTGGCTCATCTAACACTAGTGATAGTTTATATGATGATCAAGGTCATGCTCTTGTAATGAGAGAAGTTTGAAAAAAATTCATCTTCATGTAAAAAGATGGATTAGAAGGAAGTACAAGTTAAGGACTCACATGAAGAAGAAGAGGAAGCAGTTGTTGATCTTGAGGGAGATTAAACACATTTGATAGTAATTTTTATAATTTGAGTGATGTAAATGTTGGAAATATTGTCATTGATGTCAAAGATATGATATAGATATTGTTGTTAAAGTCATGAAGTAATAAGACCTCACTGGATTGTTGTCAAAGGCATGGAGTCGTGTGATGTAGTGTTTGATGAGGAAAATCAAACTCTTGTTTCAAACCTACAAGTAAAAAGGCACAACAACAATTGGTATCAGAGCCAAAGGTGTCAAGTTAGAATCCCCTTGGGTAACACTGAGGGGGAGTTTGTTGGTAGATGGTCAGCGCTCCCCTCGGGATTCACGATATGGACTAACCACCTCTTGTGGATCTGTTAGCTCTAGTAGTTGTATCGAGCATTAATAGGTTGACCTTTTGGTGCAATAGCAACTGTGGGGCCAACAATTGGTATCAAAGCAAATTCCTTCTTGAAATCCTAACTGCTTGAAGGAGATCCTTAAGAGCACATATGGTAGATAATCACAATATAGTCAAAGCACCCATCTTTGATGGGGCTAATTATGCATTTTGGAGTATTAAGATGGAATTTGTAGTAGTTGTGTGTGGAACAAATGCTATATCTTTAGGTCACAATCAGGTGTGTTGTGGGAAATAAAAGTTAAATTATCTAAACACAAGCAAGTGTTAATGGTTGTGTAAAATAAGAACAACAGTGTAAGTATGTGAATAAATGAATGTCATTTGAGTGTGAGGTGTGAATTTAAGAAGAAAATCATATAAACACCAGCAAATCTAAAACAAATTTGAGGAAATTTATTAAGCATATGTGAAGAGATTTGTGGAAAGTATTTAAGAATATTTAGAAGGGGATTACAACAGTTTGAAGAAGAGAGCTACAACAAAGCGTATATCATTTGAATGCACTTGGATTTGATGTGTGGAAATATATTGTTGATGGATATACACCTCCAACAACCCCTCCAATGGATCAAGCCAAGAAAAAGAGAAGTGAGAACAATTCCAAAGCCAAGCATGCTCTTCTTTGCAGCCTAATAGATTTTGAGTTTACTAAGGTCATGCCTTGCAAATCAATAAAAGAGATTTGGGTCAAGCTTCAAAACATCTATGAAGGAGATGCAAAAGTAAAGAAGGAAAAGTTTCAAACTCATTGAAGGAAGTTGGAAACTCTCAAGATGAATGATGATGAAGATATTGCTTCATACTTTCTTCATGTTGATGAAACAGTGAATATCATGAGAGGACTTGTTGAGGAAATTGATGATAATTTTATTGTTGATAAAATTTTAAGATCTCTATGTACAAAGTTTTAGGCCAATTTTGCAGCATTGGAAGAATTAACAAACTTGGATCAACTATCGAAAGATGAACTACATGGGATCCTTGCTGCTTATGAAATTAGGATTGAAGGGAGGACACCACAGCATGAAATTTCCTTCAAAGCATCCAAGAAAGAAAAATAAAACATGATATATCAAATGAGAAGTCAAGTAATGATGAAGCAGAGGCCTATTTCATGAGGAAGCTTAAGAAAGGAAGAGGAAAGTAAAAAGGGAAATATCCTTTTAAATGTTTCAATTGTGGAGAAGTTGGACATTATGCTTCTAAATGTCCTTACAATGATAGTAACTCAAGTGAAGGTGAAAAAGAAACCTACATCAACAAAAAAAGAAAGAATAGATCTCAAAAACACAAAAAGAGCTTTTACTCTAAGAAAGAATGCAACTCTTTAGAAGAAAAAATTGATGATAGTCAAAGAAATGATGATGAAGAGATATTGTTCATGGTTGAATATGAAGAACAAGATGTTGATCAAGAATGTGATGAAAAAGAAGAAGAATGCAATGAAGAAGAGAAACAGATCTTGAGGAAGAACTTCACTAAGCATACAAGAAAAATGAAGAATTAAAGAAGGTTACCAAGCACAAAATGAAGACTAAGGAATTGACAAAAATCTTGGAGGAATTAAATAAAATAATTGAAGATTTAAGGACTCAACTTGTAGAGGGTGAACAAGTTGAAAATGAAATAAAGATCAAGTGCAAAAGAGAGAGATTGTGACTGTGTACCTTAATGTTTTACCCTACTCTAATGTGCAAACTAACTAAAAATGTGAATGATAAAAGATTAAGGACACCTCAAGATTAGCCAAAAGAGTGATAAAACAAGAAGGAAAATGGATAAAACAAGCTGCAAATGATTTCACCTTCCTTGCTGTTGATGACTCCTTGATTGGCCCTTGCTTGGGATGATTTTGTGTGCTCCTTAGATGATTTCTTGAGTGACTAAATGCAAGATCAACTTATGCAAAATGATTAGAATGGATAGCTAGATGATAGTGGATGATTGAGAATGCAAATTGGCAGCATGTAGTCATGAAAATCCAAAGTGTTGAAAATGCCCTTGAGGAGGTATTTATAGAAAATTTGAATTCTCTAGAGAATTCAATGAGTCAAAAGCATCCACCAAGGCCAAGATGAAGGGCTATGGTGGGTTGAGAACCCACAAGCCCTCACATCTTGACACATGTGGATGGTGAAGGGCCAAGGAGAGATGAGGTAAGGAGGATGTCAAAAAGGTACATGAGGTGGAGGAAGGACAAGAATCTGGGGAGTGAGAAGATTTCCTCAAAAGGGATTCCCTTGTCCAAGTGGCAGTGAGGGGACATTTGAGGAATTTTAGAATTCTCAAAAATATGGCTAATGGGGAAAAAGGAAAGGTGGAAAACATAAATGTGAATTAAAAATTCACATTTTTAGGAGAGTCTAAAAGATAAAAGGTGGGCTCCAAAAAGGTGGGACTTGGTCACATGTGGAGATTGTGACAAGTCCAAGGTTCTAGAAGCCTTGGAAGGATAGAATGTGAATTAAAAATTCACATATAAAAGAGGAGAATCTAGGATGGGAAAGGGGGTCAATGCTAAAAGAAGGTAAATGCAAAGGTTGGCTAAAAAGTTGTGCTAAATCTAGCTAATGACCTTGGTTAAGGTTGTGCAAATATTGGATTAGACTAATTAATGGAAGATTAGAGGCAAGTGGAAAATGTAGGAGGATGTGACATTAATCTTTGATATCATAATCATGAATTAATCAAATTAATTCAGATTAGGGCAAGATTATGGAGGATGTAACAAGGAGAGAGAAAATGAAGAATTTTAAATTGATTTAAAAACAAAAGGGTAAAAATGACTAAATTAAATAAATTAGTGTATTTATTTAATTTAGAGAGGAAGAAGGTGAAAGATAAAGCATTTAATTATTAAATTAAATACTTTATATATATATGGGATAAAAGGTATAATATTAATTTGATAAATTAATATTTAATATGATAGATAGAAAGGGAGTAAATTTAATCATATGGGAGTGATTAAATTTAGATGTCTACATTTTGCCCCTCTTCGAAATATTGTTAGGATAATAGTGTTTCAAAGAAAAATAAAATGCAAATGAGGGAGGAAATGATAGATGGTGATGCCCCTAGCGTGGAAAAGTTTAATGATGCCCCAATGACCAGGCTGAAAGAATGGACGAATGGTAAGAGGGTATGCCCCCTCGAGAGGGCAGTCAGGGGAGGCAAAAGGGGGTCCCCGAGTGACATCTCAATAGGAAGAAAAGAAGGATGCCATTGGATAGAGCTCAAAAAACTAAGCAATTTTGGTTTTGGAACAGAGGTGATACGACGCACGGTTTGCAAATGGCAGCCTCGAGAAGTTCGGGATTAGTTGGAGGAAGAAAAAGTTAAATAAAAGGTAAAAAATACCTTTTTAGAGGAAGGGGTTAAAAAGGTAATTTTAAAAATTACCTTAGTCATTTTCACTATAGCAGTTGAGAGGAGGACAGGAGGGGAGTGAAAGCAGACGAGGAGAAACAATGCCAATGGACAATGACATCGCGATCGTGCACCGGGTGGACGAGGTGTGTGCATTATACAGCGGGGGCGCGGGCGGACAGCATGTGAGTAGTAACAAAACCCTCCTATTTAATTTATGCACTTTTTACGTAAAAATTAAAAATTTGAAAACGTGGGTTTTGTTAAGTAGGAAAATTAGAAAAACGGGTCAGGATTGGATTAGAAAAAAAAGGTCAAATGTAGCCGAAAATCAAGGGGGGGAAGAGGTGGGGCGGGGCGTAGCTTCCCCGACTGAGGGTGCCACTGCCATGGCCTGGGGCGGAGCCGCCCCGACCGGGGGCAGTGTCGCCCCACTACGGCGGTGATGCCTCGGCCACAGGGTAGTGCCACCACGGTTGGGGGCGGTGCTGCCCGGCTGCGGCTGGGTAGTGCCTCCCCAGCCAGGGGCGATGCCGCCTCGCTACAGCGGGGCGGAGCTGCCCCGTTGCAGCCGGAGCGAAGCCACCCCGGCCAGGGGCGGTGCCGCCCAGTTGCGGCCGGGTGATGCTGCCTGCTCAAGGGGTAGAGCTGCTCCAGCAATGGGTGAAACTAACCCAACGGGGGGGGACGAAAGGGAAAAAAAAGAAAAAAACATAAGTAAGAGAAAGGACGAATATGAGAAAATTGAATAATGATAAAGTGTTTGTGCGTTCAGAGTTTCGAGCAGATATGAGTGCATGAGCAACGGTCAGAGGTGATGGCGGCGTCGATAGCAGCGATGAACGGGGAGGATCAGGCGGCATTGGATCACGCAGGTTTAGGTCACTATGTTCAGTTTCCAATAGTAAGAGCACATCCGGCGATGTTGATGGTGTTGATAGAGAGATGGAGCTCAGAGACATCCACGTTTCATTTCCCTACAGGAGAGATGACCATGACGTTGGAGGATGTGTGGCACATTTTGAGGCTGTCGATTGCTAGCCGGTTAGTGAGTGAGGTGGTGTCCACAGGGGCAGAGTTACAGGAGACCTTGAGAGTGTTGTTTGGTCATGTGACGCTGCCCCTGGTGAAGGGGCAGTTGGATTTGGATGGGTGTTTGTCAGTGGGGGTGCTAGCCTTATTGTTGTTCCTGTGTGGCCTGATTAGTGGGATACTATTGCCAGATCAGAGTAGATGTTTATGTAACCTACGCTATATGGAGGTGATCCGACATATTGTCAAGTGGCGAGGAGGGTTGTTTTCATGGGGTTCATGTGTATTGGCTCAGCTGTACAGAGATATGCACGGGATCTGCTACCAGGGGTATCAAGTGTGACACATAGGATGTTGCTGCAGATTTGGGTGTGGGAGCATATTGCAGTGACGAGGCCGATAGTGGTGAGGAGGGGGACAGTGGATGATTGTGAGCCCGTGGCTTGGGAGTATGGGGAGGAGAGAGGTTGGGTGTTGCGCTATGAGAGGCAGGGAGAGATGGAGGGGTGGAGGAGAACATTTGATAATCTACAGCCGAGGGACATAGAGTGGCGGCCATATAAGGTGCGTCAGTTCAGGGGATGGATGGATACGAGGAGACAGGAGGGGTATTTTCTAAGCTGGTGCTTTATCATTGGTACTCTACCGCTCATAGTAGAGTCTCATCGACCATATAGAGTACTGAGACAGTTCGGAGTGATACAGAATATTTCGACGGTGCCTATCTTGTTTCGACGGTATAGTAGGGAGCTACCATGGGGAGGCTGCATAGCACCAACGACAGCTAGGGCGTCATGGAGGGCAGCAGGACAGGTGCCTTATCCAGGGAGGGTAGGAGAGCAGGTGCCAATGGTGACCGAGCAATACCAGAGGTGGTTCCAAAATAGGTTATGAGAGAGGATTACTCTTGTTCAGCCTATTTTGAGGGTAGCGGGCGCCAGAGTAGAGGATGAGCAGAGACCACGAAGGGAGGGGAGAGGAGGGGAGTAGCAGCGACACGAGGTTGTGGCAGTGGTAGATGAGGGGAGACAGGAGGAGCCTAAGGGAGATGAGAGAGAG
>VDFB02282172.1:0-38726 GCA_007258455.2 Sequoia sempervirens | reverse complement strand
ATGTTTGAGCATGAGACTAGATATGCATGGGGTTTGTGTCTCCTTGCCCACATGTATAGAGATATGCATGAGATTGTGTATCATGGAGGGAGGTCTATTTTTGTTGGTGTTTCTCTTTTGCACGTATCGGCCTAGGAGCACATCCTATTTACTCAACCTGATGGTATATTGGATCACACTATTGGGAATCCATACTCTTATCATTATGGAGATTTTCTACATTATACTTTACCTGGATAGCTTCCCTATTGGTGTCACATTTTTTATGATATGCCAGGTCTTATATGGGGACCGTATATGGATTGTGAGACATGGCTTGATGATTAGGAGAATTTGGTATATTGGAGATAGACTAGATGGCTTATTGGTCATATGCACTCTCTACTAGAGAGATATCCACCTAACAGGGTTTGTAGGAAGTTTGGAGAGAGACAGGGTCAAAGTTTAGATGCCTATGAGGCTCGGTTTGGTCAAACCACCAGAGAGGTCTATGTTTGGGGTCTACAAGCTAATCGAGATGTTGTTATTGTTGAGTTTAGAGATCTTTCCCCATTTTGATGGGGTTAGCCAACGGGTTTAGCAAATCCGGGGACTATTCCCAATTTTGATTAGTGGTGGGCACGACACATTCCTTTCTTATCAGTGTTCCTGTAGTGGGTAGAGTAGGCATTATAGGTCATCGTGGGGAGAGTCAACATGTGGAGATCATTGTAGAATAGCTAGCTAGGGCTGGGTAGGACAGTGCACAATATAGATAGGATGATTTGATGCAGCAAGATTAGGGATAGGTTCTAGGTCCTTCGAGCCACCGCCTAGCAATGGAGGTATATAGTTAGAATAAATTATAGTTGTGAGAGATGTAGAGGTATTATGATGACAGGTCATAAAGTCTTAGATTTTTACACTCACTATAGAGTGAGACACAACTCAACAGGAGAGAGACACTGAGATTGGGTGTCGTCTTGTTGTTGAGACACAATTACAAGATATTACTACTAAGAGGGACAGTCTTAGGATAGAGCATGATAGTCTCAATGCTGAGCAAGATTTGTTGCTATATAAGGCGACATATTTTCAGACCCTATATAATTCCTTCACTCCTAGAGCACAACTATGATCATAGTTTGGTGAACCTAGTACTACCACAAATGCTACATCTAGTGAACACTCTGTTAGATAGTATGATCCTACTGCATAGCCTAATCCTTAGAGTCCTCCTCCTTCGACCGGGAAGTGGCATATTTTTTCTTGGTCTTTATGATGTTTACAGTTTAGAGACTTATATTGCAGACATGGTTTTGTATATATATTCATTGGTCCCACTAAGGCCTCATATATATGTATATTTTTGTATTATCCTATCACACATGTTTCACTGATGATGTACCATGACATTCTCCTTTTTTTGAGGATGATATATATGAGATATACATGCTTGGATTTGGCTTCATTATGTGCTTATGTGATGATTATGCATGATTATGCATGATGATGTGTGATGATGTATGTTTATACATGTTTTTGTACTTTTCTAATATATGCATTTGATGTGGATGGATGGATTGATCATATTCTATTTCAAATGATGTTTCATTATGTATATATGATGCATGCATGCCCTATACATGATACCTGATTTTTTATTGCTTTATTGTCATCACAATATGTTTGATGACATTGTGGATGTAGGATGGATATGGTACTAATGATATTGTCATGTAGGATGGATGTTAGTTAGAAGATGTATTTGATGATGGATAGAAATTTGATGTTGTTATTTGTTGATGATTTTTCTTTTTCTTTGCTTGAAGACTTCACATTTTTAACAATCCTTTTTGATGTAGCAAATAGATACGATGTGTGTTGCACACCAGGGTATTAATAACCATGGTGACTTTGTATCCATTGTGTGGACTTTGACTCGACATACAAAGAATATTCTTGCTTATACCAAACATACAAAATTTTTGTTTAAAATATATGGTTGGGTTGTGTTTAAAACATTTTTAGACTAGTTATATAGAGAGGTATAAAAATACCTAACATGTGATTGCTACATGAATTATTTTAAAACAACTTCCATATACTTAGTAAAGAAAGTATTCACCATGGTAGTATCACAAAAAAAAATTTAAAACAACAAACCGAAATAATGCTCAATTTTCCCCATTCCTTCTTCTCTAAATCCTTATGGACATCCTCGAGAGATCCTGGGAATGAGCCAATAAAATAAATCGATTTAAGATAAGACTATAAAAAGATAAAATAGTGTTCATGTTGTATCACTTGCCATATCTATTTTGAGGTTTCAAGCTATTATCTGTTATTGATCATGCATATCATAGGAACCAATCTGTTAAGACATATCTTAGGATGTTGGTGAATTGTCAAAAGATAGGTAGTTAATATTTTGGCATCGTTTTCGTCTATTTGTAATCAAAGCTTTGTGATTTTTTTGCTTGAAAGTGTACTAGGTTTATATTTTTGCTCTATTTGGTTGTTTTTTTGTATTCAAACAATGAAGATGATGATTTTGTTTATTATGGATGAAAATTTTATTGAGTATTGTGGTAATGGAGTCAAGATCTTTTTTATTTTCTGAGTTTTTTTTATGTTGCTTTTGTTGTTTTCAAGTGACTAAGCTAGGGCTCTCGTGGAGCCCATCAAAGGCAAGCCTGGCTTCACGAGTTTTAGTGCATTAGGAGCCCATAGTTCCTCTTGGCTCTGATGTGAAAATGTTTTTGGATTTTGAATTTTTGAATGTTTTTTAGATTTTGAATTTTTGAATGTTTTTAGATTTTGAATTTTTGAATATTTTTGGATTTTGAATTTTTGGACTAAGTTGAAAGAAAGCATGATAAATACCTAAGGAGATTGACCTAAGGCCTCAAGGGTTGATAAGCCTTGCATACATTGTACATGCAAAGACCATGTAGTTCGACCGGTGTTGACTCAAAGTATAAACTTGTTTTTGGGATTCAAACAACATTGATTAGTTGGATTGATATTCCACTTCTATTTCTAGAGGATATGTTGTGGGAAATCTACTTGAAGTAGCTATGAGGTTCAAAACGAATATTGATATCTTAGAATTTTAAATGAAGGAATAATCCAAAGTTGTTTTTATTTTTTTGTTATTTTCTAATCCCCATTGCAAAAAAGGCCATAGTGTTGTGATGGGTCTCAACTTCTATGCTAGTGTGTGAATGAGGTCACTGTGCTATTGGCATTAATGACATTTTCTAGAATATTGAATACATTCTTGTTCCATGGAGGGCCAATAGTACCCCATTCTCAACAACTTTTGAACTAGGTTAGGTCCACTAGAATGGGACCCACAAACACCTTCGTGTACATCTTGTAAGGCTAGTTGCACTTCTTCTACATTAAGACATGGGAGTAACATACCATCTAAATTGCAACGATATAGAGAATCTCCTAGGATTGTAAATTGGGAAGTCCTATGGGTAAAGGTCTTCTTTTAGGTGGGTGTTAAGTCAAGTGAAATGATACCATGCTAGATGCAATTAAATGTGTCTTGGTACCATGGTGAATTAGGCCCAACAACAACACACACTAGTTCTAATTTTGAGATATCGAACGTCGGTATGAGTAATTGAACTACAAGGAGCTCATACTTAGGAATGTTTAGCAAAATATCAAGAAGTGAACCTATTGTTGCCATGGCATCGACTACTTTGTTGTTGGTTTGAGGAATCTATTCAAAGGTTATTGTGACAAAATATTCCTTCAAGCTATCCACTATTTTTTTATATGACATGAGCTTGTCATCTTTTTTTGGTACTCATCATTCACTTGCTTGATCACTAGTTGAGAATCTCCGAAGACCTATAGTTCTTTTATCCTTCATTCAATAGCCATCTTGAGCTCTGTGATTGTAGCTTCATACTCCGAGATATTGTTTATGCATGGGAAATCAATTCTGTCTACCTTGGGTATACTATCGACCCATGGTGTCAGAAATAAGATACCTGCTCCAGAGCCATGTTGAGTGTGGGACCCATCAAAATACAAGGTCTAATGGCTCAAGTCTATTTTGTCAGCAATATACTCTCGTATGAGAACTTTGTTGTAAGAGGCTTGTGATCTTTCATTGGTGCGTCGACTAGATGGTCTACTATGATTTGTCGCTTGATGGCTCTCTTGTCTACATAATCTATGTTAAACTCACTTAGAATCATTACCCATTTAGTAATTATGTCTGTTAGCGCTGCCTTTGCTAGTAGGTACTTTAGTGGATCTACCTTTGAAATCAACTTTACTTGTTTGTTTAAGATATAGTGTCTCATATTTTTTGTTACAAATACGACCGAGAGATAAGCTCTTTGTATGGGTGAGTAGTTCAGCTCATAGCCCACTAGTGTTTGACTTATGTAGTAGATCACTCTTTCTTTATTATTATCATCTATCTATGCTAGGAGAGCTCCCAATGCTTCTTGTGTTGTAGACACATAAAGTATCATTTCTTTTTTTGGAATAGGCAGGATCAAGACCAAAGGAATAAGTAGGCACCCTTTGACTTGTCGGAATGCCTGATCACATCTCCCATCCCACTTTAATACAATGTATTTATGTAAGAGATGGGTGAATGGGTGACATTTGTTTACTAGTTGCATGATAAATTGTCTGATAGATTGTAGCTTCCCATGTAAACTTCTTAGTTGCTTTAATATCTTTGGTGGAGGCATCTCTTGTATTGATTTTACTTTCACAGGATTTAATTCAATGCCCCTTCTTGACACTATATACCCTAGTAGCTTTCCGTATGTTACTCTGAACATACACTTTTTTGGGTTCAGTCTCAAGTTATATTGTTCTGTTTAGGTATGTGCAAGATCATGATGGGCCAAAAAGTGGCAATATGATGGGTTTTTGTGGGTATGTGGTTGATGACCATTTTTTACCCAAAATTGATGAAACAAAAAGGGTTTTTAAAGGAGATTCTCAACTTTCCACCAATATAAATTATGCTTTACTTGAATTTAATAAATAATTATCATTCATTTTCTATTTGAATTACAACTAAATTCCTAATTAATAGGCTGATTGAAAAACATCTATAGCTTTCAAATGATATCACATTTTCGAATTTGAAACATGTTTCACACTCCTATGCTTCACATACCATAGCATTAAAAAAAAAATCGAATTTCATGAAGTTTTGACCAAGTTAAGGTGGTCAGACATATGAGTTTCTATATTTTTTAAAAGTTGTAATAAAGAATTCATAATTAATTATTTACCTGGAAAAAATTACAAAAAAAATATGCATCACATTGGGGACATGAGTCCTCTCTACTATATCTAGAATCTTATAAAAAATATTATCATTTTATTATGGTTTGGGTGGTCAGACATACACCTACTTCATATTTTTTCCCTGAAATTTAAGTACTAGTGCATTGAAATTTGAAATTTTCACCAAATAATTTTTTTTTTAAAAAAAACCTAGTAGTTTAGAAATTACATTCAATTTGTTATAGATTTTATTCTTACATATTTTTGAAATAATATATAGATAACTTATTCAAATTTTTACGTCAAGTTTCCTAACTCTGATTTTTTTGAACCTTTTACAATTTAAGGGCCTATTTTTCCATGATGATCTTGCACATACCCACCTATCAAACACTCGTACATTTGGTCATGATCTTCCCTTTTGATGAACTTTGCTAGAATTTCATCCACATAGTCTTCCATAATTGTATGTAGCATATCGTGGAATATTTTCACCATTTCTCTTAAATAGGTCGCTCCTATGTTCTTAAGAACAAATGGCATTGCATTCCAGAAGGTCTCCTGGGCAAGCACAAGTAAATTCCATTTTGTGTTGATCATCATGGGATATTTTTATCTGATTATACCTAGAGAAACCATCCATTAATGATAGCATCTCATGCCCTACTGTTAGATCCACGATCATGTCAATACTTGGAAGCGGGAAGTCATCCTTTCGGCAAGCTTTGTTCAAGTCTCAAAATTCTATAAAAATCCTTATGCCCCTGCTGGTTTTGAAGACCGGGTACTAGATTTATAATTCATTCCCAGATAATCATGGGCCTGGAGTGAAACCTACATCTAGTAATTTCTTTAGTTCTACCTTACCAATAATGCTAATTTGGAGGAATCATTTTCCTTAGTTTTGCTTGATAGGTTTTGCTCCATGGAATATGGCCAAATGATGTACCACTAATGTCAAATCTAGTCCAGGCATGTCTGCATAGGTCCACACAAAGTTTATCTTTCTATCATTGATGAATGTTGTGAAGTTTACTTTCTCTTCAGGATCAAGTGATACCTCATGGTATGCGATCTTTAGGTTATCTGTCATGCCAACATTGTTGGATTATGTTTCTTCCACTAGGAGCGTTGATTTTTCTTGATATTCAAATATGGGGAGATTGAACCCTCCATCTTTGGGTGTCTCAGTGAGGTTTTCACCCTCAGATTCATCCTTTATTTTCTTCTTTTTAGGATCTGATAGAGCCACATTGTGGTTTTCTCTAGGGGATCACATTTTTATTTTTATTTTTTCTTTTCACTTTTGCAACTAGAGGATACTATCTCCCCACTGAAGTACACATCTTGTTTGTGTTCCATGATGAACCCTGCTTTGTGATCTCCTGCTGGTATCCATTCAAAGTCCCATGAACTCTATGATTGCTTCATCGTTCTGAAATTGATCCAAAATAGGTTTATGATGTTGTTGGTCCCAATCTATCAATTGTGGGTAGTAGAAGGGTAGGATATCATCATTTTCAAAACTTACAAAAGTTGTTGAGATGGTTAGTATGGCTCTGGTATCATTTTCCCATTAGGTGTCTAGGTCATCATCACTTGAGGTGACAAAGGATGGAGAATCCCATTCGTATTCATTAGAGTTTATTCCAAAATAATAATAATCATTAGGAATGGTTTTGATGGGTTGGATAGAGACCATGCTTATGCTAAAGCTCTCAAATAAATAATTGATGGGTAATTCATCGTCTATATGATGTTATGTATCCAATGTCTTAACACTAGTTGAAGGAGCTCGTTTCTTAAAAGAGGCACATCCAGTTTTTGGAGTAACCACATCTTTTGAATCATAACCTAGTCCCATATTTTTCTTTGTTTGTTCCATTATGATAGGATCCCATTTGCCTTGTTTTTGTAGCCCAAGGCCACCTATTCCTTGATATCCCATTTGTTTAGCTAATTGATAACCTTTACTGTTAGGATCAATTAGAATGGGTTGTGGCTGCTCTAGTTCCTTTTGGTCCTCTTTATGGATCATTGATGACAGGTCTTCTTTGAATATCTCTTCATCCTTCATATCTCCCCACTTGGTGAAAATTGTGGGCTTGGTTATCATTTGTATTGTTTGAACATATTTGATCTCCTTCGGTCCTCCATAAACCTTAGGTGTTGGTAGAAGCATGCCAATGCAAAATGCTTGGTTGAAGTGATAATTTCCATTACCCCTGTCAAGTAATTGAACCTTGGTTTCTATTTTTGGTTTCTCACTTGATGTTGGTTTAATTGAGGTTGATGGCAGTGTGGAAGGGTCAACATATGAGAATGAATGAAAGGATATGTTATTGCTGGGTATAAGCTGGAATTTATTACACTTCTCTTCCAATTTTGCACAAAAGTGGAAGGGTTCAGGATTAGCGTCTAATGTCACCTCCTTTCCTTTGTGAGGAAACTTTAGACATTTGTGAAAGGTTGAAGTAAATCCACTTAAATGCATGAATCCATATAAAATCCTGTATGAGGTTATAAAGGAAACTCAAGTTCAAGTACCTAATATGTGGTTTTTGTGATGTCTAGTCCTATTTGCACTGTAGCTTGATCATTCCTTTATAAATTCCTTTTCAAGGTCAACAATATCATAGGTCCTTATAGTAATGCTCTTTTTATTTTTCTATCATATCATTAGAATATCCCAACTATTTCATGAATTTCAGCACAGACATGTTTAGATTCCACACCATTATCTATCAACACTCATTTGACCATGTTTCTATGGACACCAACCTCTATGTAGACAGCTTGGTTGTGGAATGAATTTTGTGGAAGGTCTTTCTTGGAAAATACTAAATGTTGATTGGTCGTGATTTTCCAACCATGGCTTGGAACTAATCTGGATTGAGGTCATTAGGGATTGATGTTTCTAATGCCTTTTCTAATATCTCCCTATGTGCCTGAGTGATAATTTTAGCATTTCTAGGATTGAGATCAAGGTGAGAGTCTTCTTCAACTATTCCACAATGCTATAGTCATTTGATGACTTAGTCGTGGGCTTAGGTGGGGCTCCCTATATTGTAACTCTCCCTCGACGGGTAGTTACATTACAATCATTGTCTCTACCCCGTATAGTCACTACATCCACCCTAGTGTCATCCGCTTGAGAGAGGGTACCTAGAACTGTGTCACCATAAGTGTAGTTAGAATTGTAATAGTCTTGCTCCTTTCCTTTTTCATTCCTTTTAGCATGGTTTGGAATTGGATTTGTGTATATTTGGAGGTCCTTATTTCCAGGACGATGTTCAACATCCATTTCTCCTTTGTCTATCAAGTTTTATATGATGTTCTTGAGTCTCATGCATTTGTTTGTTGTATGTCCTTTAATTTTTTGGAACTCACACAAGTCCTTCTCGTTGTACCATGGTGTTTTGAAGATTGGCTCCTCATAGTTTGGGTGATCATTCAACTTGATGAGGTTTTTTTGCAATAGTTTACGCATGACTGTCTCAAGTGGCTCTCCTAATACTGTGAACTTCCTTCTTGAAGCTTTATCAGATTTCTTACTACTCCCTCCCCGATATATGTCCGTTGGTTGACCCCATTATTTTGGGGTATAGGTAAGTTGATTTTTTTGTGCATTATTAGGAGTATAGCCATTTGTGCTAATTTGAGGTTTTCTTTGAGGCAATTTGGATTTTGTACACCCATACCGCCTCTAGAATCCACTACCTCATCATTTGTAACATTTTGTTTTTCTCTATGTGCAGTCCCTTCTCAATTTCCTCTTCAAAATTAGCAGGACACAACATGGTAACTTGGTAGTTGACTTCTGCTTGGACATTGGAAACAAATATGTCTACTAGTTCCTTGTCTAGGATAGGCCATTTGCATCAACTAGCCTTATGTCTCCATTGTTGAAGGTATGAGGTGAAGGATTCTCCTTGACTCTGCTTAATCTTGTATAGATCTGTGATGGTGATGTCCTGTTCTATATTAAACAAGAAGTGGGTTACGAATTTGGTAGTCAATTCATCAAAGATTATAATTCCTGGTGGTAGATGGGTGAACCACTCCATGGCATGACCAGTAAGACTATGGGGAAAGAACCTCATAAGGAAAGATTCATTGTTTTGGACTTCCATGCATGCTACTAAAATCTTGTATGTGTTCTACTGGATCTCCCTTTCCTTTGTATTTTTCAAACTTTGGTATTTCAAAGTTTTTCGGAAAAGGAAGCATAGTGATGGAACGATCAAAAGGAAATGGACATATATCTTGAAGTGTATAAATCTTCTTTGGTTTCCCTACCTGTATGTCTAATATTCTCTGATTCATTACTTGTTATTATATTTCCTTTTCTATTCTTGGTGCATTTTTTTGGGGATCCTATGTGTAGTAACATTGTTGTCCTACCATGTTTTGGTCATAGGTTGTGTATTGTGGATGGTATGCAACCTTGGTAACTATAAGGTGGAAGGATGGTTAGCTCCTTTGTTGGATGTAAGAAGGGTTGGTTCCTTTGTTGAATGTAAGGAGGGTTAGCCCTTGTTGGAATGTAAGAAGGGTTAGCTCCTGTTTAATGTAAGGAGGGTTAGATCCTGTTGAATGGAAGAAGGGCTAGCTCCTATTGGATGCAAGAAGAGTTAGGCCTTGTTGTTAGTTATGAGGAGGGGTACCTTGGTAGCAAGAAGACAATCTTGTTGTCGGGACGAGTTGTACTGAAGGTTTCTCTGATGGTGCATTGGCAGGGTACCTTGTTGTTGGGAAGAACTATATTGAAGGTTTCCCTGGTGGTGCATTGGTGGGATACCTTGTTGAGGGGACGAATTGGTAAGGGTACCATGTGGCACACCTTTAGATTGTTGGGGTGAACTATATTGAGGGTTTCCCTAATTTTGCATTGGCGGGTTACCTTGTTCATGGGATGAAATCGGAAGGGTGCCTTGTGGCACACCTTGTTCTTGGGGTGAACTATATTGAGGGTTTCCCTAATGGTGCATTGACAGGTTACCTTGTTGATGGGACAAATTGGGAAGGGTGTCCTGTGGAACACCTTGTTATTGGGGAAAAATATATTGAGGGTTTCCTTGATGGTGCATTGGCACATTACCTTGTTGATGGGACAAATTGCGAATGGTGCCCTATGGCACACCTTATTGTTGCAGTGAACTATTTTGAAGGCTACCCTGATAGTGCATTGGTGGGATACCTTCTTGATGGGACAAATTAAGAAGGGTACACTATGGCACACCTTGTTGTTGGTATTGTTGATTGGGAAGGGGACCATGTGGCTTACCTTGTTGATTAGAATGGGTATCCTATCACACACCTTATTGTTGGTACTGTTGATTGGGAATGGGACCGTATGACCCACCTTGTTGATTGGAAAGGGTACCCTATGACACACCTTGTTGTTGGTATTGTTGATTGGGAAGGAGGCCGTATGACCCACCTTGTTGATGGTACTGTTGTGAAAATTTTCCTTGTTGATTTGGTACATTTTGGGAAGGGTGAATATATGAGGTGTTTTGAGGCACATATTGTCTTGGTGGTGGGTTGTTTCCTTGTGGAACATATTGAGATGGACCTCCTTTGTACTATTGGGCCACTATCGCTTGTTCAAATTGAGTTGGCTTTCTATACAAAGGGTTTTCCACTAGTTGATCATTGTCTTTTGAGAAGATTGGTGGCATGTTTGGAATCTTCGATGGCTTGGGTATTTCTCTCACAACTGAGTTATCTCCTAAGGGAATGAGATGAGGATCTTTAAGAGCTTATATGTTAAAGTCTATTGGCAATTTAGCACTACTTTGAGCTAACTTGAAAAAGTAAGTATTCAGATCCTTTCTTGGGAGTTTGTCCATTAGCTTGAGCACCTTGGGATTGTTAGAATGCCAAAATAATTATTCATCATTTATTTCCTCTTCACTATCTACCTCCTCTACGACCATATCCTTTGGATTTTTTTTCTCTTACCATAGCTTCTTGTTGTCTACGGATTTCCTCTTCCTCGTTGGGTGATTGGTTTGATGTTGCATTGAATGTGGGTCTCTTTTGAGGTGTTTCAAGATCACTTGGCCTATAGCCCCATGGGCCACTTTCATCATTTGCAATGTTTGTTGGTGGTACGCTAGCCTTGCTTTTATTTGCTTCCATGTTCTTTCTGTATTGTGATCTTGTAATTGTCATAAACAAATTCGAAGATTTTGTGAATGTTTTGTTACTCCTAACTATGGAAAATAATGCTTTTATTTTTTTTGTATTTTTTGTTTTAAGGAAAGTGAAATTGCATTTTTTTTGGGATTTTCTATTTTTGAAGGATGGTGTCTATTGCAACACGAGAGGTGGAAATACGGGCTAAAATTGAATATACCAGTCTAGTTCACTCCTTAAAGAGTGAGCATACAAATTTCTTACCAAGGTGTCCTAGTTGTGGTAAATCTTCAAGGTGTGTCTCTTGTTATACTTTGAACTATGGTGCCTCTTTAAAAGGCAAAATATGGATTTTATTTTAAGGATTTTGTTCTTCCCAGAAATCATGAAGGATGGATACCTATTGCCATGTAGGAGGTGGTAATACGGGTCTCCCGACCATGAGATCTATTTTCTCTTCCTCTCTATCTAGGATTTTTGCTACATTTATCCACTAGTTTGGTGTTTCCTTTGTCTCAAATATGAAGCTCCTCAAACTATTGATTATGCATGCTTATTCTCCTTCAATCAACTCAAATTTTGGTTGTATGACAACTGGTGTAAGGTTCAGTTGTTGAACTGGAGCTATTGGATGCCAAATGGTCAATAAGGTGAAAGTGTTGGTGTTTTGATATGGTTGTTGTGATTCTCAAGACCTTAAGGTTTGAGCGATGTTTTGGGATGACACTATTATTGGAACTCAAAATGCTGAAAGGATTAGATCGATATTTCACTTCTTCTTCTAGAGGATATGTTGCAGAAAAGCTTACTTGAACTAGCCTTGAGGTTCAAGCAACTATTGATATCTTAGAAGTGTGGGTGAGGGAATAATCCAAATTTGTTTGTTTTTATTTTGAAATCCAAAAGTAGGATGGAGTGTTTGAAAATGGATGGAGGACTATATGACGTATCTTGGGATTCCAAATGTTTCATTTCAACAGGGAGCTTGTAACCAGTTTTGAATTGTTTTCTTGATTTTCAACAGAATACAAAGCAAGAGCAATAATTTTGGAGAAAAAGTGGTTGAGAAAGTCAGTTGCAGCAAATTATAGTCAAGTGCGCTCAATTTTGAAAAGAAAGTGCAAATAGAAATTTCAAGTGTGGCCTCTGTGTGTAGTTTTTTGAGTGATAGTTTGTACAAGAAAAAGTGAGCCTTTTGAGCAAACACAACCTGATTTTTGGCAAGTGTGTTGGGAATTTATTTTCAAATGCGGCACAAAAATGAAAATTTCTTGAATATTTAGATCAAGTGTGCTAATTTTGTCAAAAGCGGTAGTTTTTTACCAATAACTGTCATTAAAAGTGATAGACTTTTGGCAAGTGCAACTAATTTTTGGTCGAGTGCGGAAAAACAATAGTGAAAGCAGTATTTTGTGTAGATTTGTTTTCCAATTTAGTATTTGGCAACAACTTGGATTTTTTTTGTAGTTTTGGATGATTTGGTTTGATCTATTTTGATATTTGGCAAGTGATATCATGCAACACCACAATCAAAACTTATGTGACCTAAATGTCTATAGCTTAAGCATGTTTCCCTCCATGAAAGCTTAAAGTTCATAGAGGCATAAATGCTAAGTTATAGTTTCCAATGTTTACTTTTTCCTTAATGCGACTTGAAATGTGTGCCTAAATATCCAAAAACCTTCAAAGATATTGTTTTAAGATATCTTTTAGGAATGAAAATATATGGCTCTTTTCAAAGAATTCACATTAAGTCGAAAAGGTTTACTATTTTAGAACCGTGTTAAATGCTTGTTTTGATGTGTTCATTTTTAATTCAAGCACAAAGTTTGGTGTTTCAAAACTTAACCAAATAGATTTGGAAACGTTTTGTGAAGTACACCCTAGGGATAGATACTTCCTCATAGATGGGCTTAGCTCATGCCCCGAAGGGATGATTTTACATGCAACAAATGGAGAGGTTTTTAAGCTCAACCATAAGTCAGAATTGGTAAGTAACTTCTTAGAATAAAAGTTTTGATTCACCACTTTAGAGAATGCTTTGGTTTAAAAGGAGCGGCTTCTACAATCATTGGTTCTTAGTCATGTTTCGGGATAACTGGTGCCTATACATGCAACAATTCACTCAATTAGGTGGCACCCTATCCCTTGTGGGTTTTTACATATCACATAGATACTGAGGGAGACATTTGTCAGTATAGAGCATCCGCAACAAGTGGGTGATGAAATTTCCTCATACCCACAATAATTTATATAGCGGACCAAAAAAAAGTACCACTTGGGCCACCTTTGAGTTCTCTAGTGTGGGATGTGACTGAAAAGGTAGGCCCTCTAAAGGTAGTGCTTTGAAATGAAAAAAATGTGTAAAACTCAAGATGCTTTTCGTCACCCAAGATCACCGAAAGGTGAGAGGGGAGAGGATAGACACCTAGCTTTCCAAACATAGAATACATAGTATACAATTCATTGAAATGTTCTTTTTAAGCCCTTCAAGCGGTGCTACCCAAAAAAATGAAATAAGGTGTGTACAAGATAGTAGTTTTGTTCTTTTTACATGCACCAAAATGAAATATTTTAGATTTTAGACAAAGATATCACAATGTGCAAGACACAAATTTGATTTTTTCATTTTTAAACACCAACCAAAGTGTTTTTATAAAACCTTGTCTTAATGGTCAACACAATGAAATCGAACGTTCGTCAACAAATTGAAATCGCTTGGTCAATAAAAATCAAACATTTTTTAGAGCATCAAAAATGAATTGTTTGTTCTAGAAATATTTGAAAGAAATCCTTTTTAGAGCACCAATTGAAAATGTTTGTTTGTGGGGTTCTTTTTTTACGCACCAAATTAAAGTTTTCTAACTTATGAAAGCTTTGAAAAATTCATTTTAGAGCACCAATTAAAAGCATTCGTTTTTGGGGTTCGTTTTATGCACCAATTTAAAAATCATTTTCTATTCTAGAAAGCTTTGAGAATTTGATTTTAGGGAACCAATTGAAAGTGTTCTTTTGTGGGGTTAGTTTTATGCACCAATTTAAAATTTTCTAACTTATGAAAGCTTCAAAAAATTCATTTTAGAGCACCAAATGAAAGCATTAATTTGTGGGGTCCTTTTTATGCACCAAATTAAGGTTTTCTAACTTATGAAAGCTTTGAAAACTTAAAATCTTTGACCGTTCGCCTTCTTTGCAATAAATATGTTAATTATTCTTGTCATACCTCTGCAAATCTTGTATAAACAAAATTAGCACCTGTCAAACAAAATCAAGTACCCGTTAGCATTAGAAATTGAAAATTAACTTTCAGATTTCAAAAAATACTTAATAGGGAAAAAGCGAAAGAAAAATTCAAAAGCGGCCTTTGTTAGAAAGAAAAAGCACATGAAAAATTCAAAAGAGGCCTCTATTTTTAAGTAGAAGTAGCCTAAAAAGTCAATTGCATCTTTGTATTTTTGCAAAAGCGCCACAAAGTCATAAGCACAAAAAACAATGCCAAGTGTGCAAAAAATGTGCAATCAAGTGCAATTTTTTTCTAGAACCTATGCATGAAGATTTCTCTAACTTACGCTTCCGAAACCTATAACTTCAAATTTAGCTTAGAAAACGATTAGTGCTAAGGACCGTGGTCCCACCAGCCATGCCAAAATGTGTAAGGGGGAGATCAAGAAGATGTGATAAATCAAATTGGTGAATTAGAAGCTAATCTAAACAACAAAATTCTAATGATTCATTCTCATTACTCATGAAATGAAACTACAAATTAACGAATTCAAGGAAAAAATTGAAAGAACAATAACAATTGAATTCAAAAATAAAGTAGTTATACCATCTCGTGTTGGAGTGTGTTCACAAAGATGTTGGGTTGTTCGTATCAATGTGAGGCCTCCATTATGCATGTGAAAGTGTGAAGAATGTGCATATGTTTTGATAAAAGATGTGTGTAAGATGTAAAAGGATCAATTAAGATCTCTACGTTAATTTTTTGTGTGAATGATATTGATTCTCTAATCATTTTTGAGAAGAAAGAGGTGTGTTATATAGAATTTGTGTTTTGGAATAAACACTTGAGATCGTGTAGTAGAATATCTTGATCGACGGTTGAAAGATGTTGAGAGAATTTAGATGGGAATAATCTGTACAAATTGATTACGTAATTGGTGTGATTGGAGAAATAGATTGATCTGTCATGAAATAGATTGATTTGTTAGGCAATTAGAGTGACCAATCGGTGGTTCGTAATTTTCTCAATCATGAAAGTGGGTGAGGATAATTAGTTAATTGATTTAATTAATTAATCTTTTTGAGTTGAATGTGCAAATCAAGTTTGAATTTTGCAAACAAAGTGGTATTTGTTTGATTTGATTTTTTATGATGTTTTGAACAATTAAATTTGATTATTCAAATTTAGGGGAAAGTGACATTATTAAATTATTATGTTTTAATAATTTAATTGACTTATGGGAATAAAGTCAATTAGCAACATAATTAAATAATTGATGTTATTTAATTAATCAAGATGAATAAAGTTAAATTAGGACTTCATTAAATAAATAAAATTTATTTGATTAGTCAAAAATGATGAAAAAGTGAATTAATTAAATACTTTAGTTTTATTCAATTAATAGCAGAAATTAGGGTTTCAAGACTTTATTAAATAAATGAAATATATTTAATTCATCAAAAATGATGAAAAAGTGAATTAATTAAATAATGTACTATTATTCAATTAATAGAGGAATTTAGGGTTTTTCTGATGATTTTGATGCTTTTGATGTGAAACGCAATGATATTCGATGATAATGATGCTGGTGATGTGAAGATGTCATTAAAGGTGTATGATAAGTGTTAGGTCAATTTTACGTCTACAACTAATTACTAATTTTCCCTCACCCATCCACTTGAATGAGAATATTCCCTTGGAATATTCTCATTTTGAGCTCCAAAAAAGGAATATTCTTTCCTAGTAACAAAATCTGTAACAAAATTTGAAAGTGTGCTTCCTTTGATCATTGTGAGCCATTGATTGAATCCTTGATCGATGTTTTCTTCAATTCTCATCCATTGATGAGAATCCTTGATCCATGCCTTCACCTCACTTTTCATCTCAACCATTGATTGATCAAATCAATCTTAGCCCTGTATTCACCATTTTCTCCTATAAAATACCTCACATTTTGGAGAGAAATGGATCCACTTCTATTAAAGAAAAGTTATGTTGCACATTTGAATACTATCTTTATTCATCCTTGCATCCATTATTAAATTTTTTCATCTTTTTCATCCATCCTTAGCATAGTTTCATCAATTTTAGTTTGTTTTTCATCATTGGAGTTTGATTAGATGCTCATTTTATCCAAGGAATCGGGAAAGGGTCATCATTCCATATTAATACAACACCAATCCCCTAATGGGATAGGGTTTGAAGCTTTTAGCTAGGATTCATTTAAGCATTTCTTTATCATTTTGCTTAAATGACTTCTTTGTTAATGGTTTTCAAACATTTCATTGGGATTGTAGCTTAGGTAGTTAAATATTGCTTAAATTTGTATAGACCTAGTGTATTTAGCTATTACTATGATTACAATCACATTTTGGCACTAGGAGGGCTTTACTAACCAATTCTAATGAATTTCTCTTGAGATTCCCATGTTTTGTAGTTTACAGCTAGAGCGATGCTTTTGATAGCTTCAACAATTCTTTTTCATATGGTGACACCATTGACTTGGGTACAACGACACTATTAAAATATGGAAACACCTTTTAATGTTGTGATGCTAATATGTTTTTGAATGATATTGTGATTTTGAATATTGCAACAATATTCATATAGCGACACTATTTACGTCACTAGTTTCTGCAGAGTTCAACACTATCACATTTCACTAGAGCGATGTATTTGACTTTCAACAATACAGTTGACAGGTTTAAATCGATGCTCTTGCAGGTAAAACAAAGAGTCAACTTTTCATGTGTGCTTTAAAGTTTTAGTTTCATATACTCTCTGATCTTTTTGACATGTAGTTTTTTTTTTGGTGAGGCTAACTTATTTTGCAGATTTGGAAAGGAGTGAAAAAGTAGGAAATTATTTAGCCCAACCTGTTGGGGTCATAACTTTCTACTCAGTGCTTAGAATTCAAATCCGTTTGCACCATTGGAAAGGTATACAAGAGTACTAAATCAATCCCTATAAATTTGTTCCTATTCCAACCAATTTTTAGGGACTGACACAAGTTTCAACCCCTAATTCCACTCTGAAGGCCTAAAAAATATGCGATTTACTAGAACATAGAAAATACCATTTTTTTTTTGAAATTTTGTATTTTGAATTTTTTCTTAGTTTTAGTTATTGCAGAAGTGTTTTGACACTTAGGAGATGATATAACCCATCATAGTTTTCTTTGTTTCACATTTTAGGACCACTAAATTTTCATTGGGTTTTAAAACTTACAATCTTAGGACAACTAGCTTTCAATTGGGATTAATATTTACAAATGCTTTAAGTATTTTCAAAGTTGGTTAAAATTGAACCCATACAACCTCATTTATTGATATTGCTTAAAATTGAAAAAAATAAATGAATATTTCCATTAGTGCCATTTAAAAATGAAGCCATCATTGCAATATGGGTTAAAATGAATGAGTTTTTATTGTGCTTGCTTTGCTTGTGTAGACTTGTAGTGTTTATCCACTACCCTTGCACTTCATGTGATCTTGGGTGAAGAGAAACACTCTTAGTATACAAAAATTTTTGGTCACACTGAAAAAAATTGCTACGTATTCACTTCCCTCACGCTTCATGCGATCTTGGGAAAAGGGAAGTAGCATTTTTTTGTCTTTATTAGTGAGGACCTACCATGTGATATATCCTGCATTGAAGAACGCGTGGTGATTCTCAAGTCCATTTATAAATGGGCTATATACATCTTGTAATGCGTCAAAAGGAAAGTAACTTGTATTCATGATCGGTTGCTACTCATGCCTACACTCATGTGAATGAATGGGTCACTTAGGGGAAGCTAGAGAATTTAGTGTCTCATGTGTGTTGTATACCACATGATGCTCATGATGTCATTAAACCCCTTGTATTAGTAACCTATCCTTGTTTTCTTAAATGTTCTTTGAAAGTGGTGCATTGGAATTTTAGTCTCAAGAAGTTACTTACCAAGTCCAATTTATGGTTGAGGCATAGAGCTCAAGAGTTCATTCTCTTGTACAAAAGCTTGAGGCATGGTGATATATATCTATTTGTTCCCTCCATAAGTTGCATGTAAAATCATCCCTTTAGGGATTGAGGTAGGCCCACCTCAAAGAACATACCCACTTGAGCTACAATTGCTATTGCTTGTTCTTTTTGAGTCAGTTTGACACTTTTCTTGGTTTCAAAACAACTTAAAAAAAACATCAACATGTTTATCATATTTTGAACCCTTTGGACTTAGTGTGAATAGATTTGAAAAGTCTTATATTGTTGCTTTTCCCTAAGGATTTTATCTTTAGAGGCTTCTAAATATTTGGACTTGTATCTTAATTCAGACTTTCCAGAGTCAATATAGGAGACTATGGCCTTAGCCTTTTTATTTTCACATATTGGACTTTGTGGAATGAAAATTGCTTAATTCATAGACATTTTAGTTTGAAATTAATTAAGACTTCTTGATGTGGTAATAAAGAAATCTCACTAAATCAAAGTTTGAAACCAAATGAACACACCACACATTGGTCTTATGTAGGAAACACATTGATTCCCAAGCAAAAAAGTGAAACAAGGAAAGTATTGCTAACATTTGATCAAGTGTCATTATGCAAACAAAAATTGAGTCAAAAGTTCTATTTTCAAAACATTTGATTTCTTAAGGTTTTATCACTTTAGAGGTAAAGCATGTTTCTCACCATCTTGGTCTTGTAAAACAAAGGTCCTTTTTAGGTTAACACATGTTGCGTCAAAAAATTCCATCCATCTTCACACATTTTACATCCCACTTCACAAACAACTTTAGAAATTTTGGACACATCAACATTTTGGACTTAGGCTATCTTCAAATCAATCCCCTAACATAGCTATTTGTGTGTAAATGAATCCTTTTTCATACACTTAGGTGAGTTATTCAGATCATCCTTTTGAACTAGTCTATCCTAAAGGTCACAAGTCTACCTTTAGATTTACAAGGTCATTAACACCTTTTATCCAAGACATAAAAACACCAAACCTTTAAGTCTAAAAGTTTTGTCCAAAAGTTTAGGAAGTTCATCCCCCATTTCATTCACTAATTTTCATTATCCACTCACATCATTGGTTCAAAACAACTTAGAGGGTCCCTCTTATCTAAATTTGAGTTAACTAGAGAGTTTCAAAACTATAAATCTCAATACACCTCTCCCATAGTTGACCCATAATTTACGGTTACAACAAGATCACATCACAAGAGAAACATGGAGAAAACCAAAACCACATCTACCACAAGTGATACTATCCCACACAAATTTGATCCTAGGAGCCATTCTACCTCCTCACAACAACCACAAAATATATTAGACAAAAGGTATGAGGTAGAAGATGTCACAAACAACCCCCATAAGCTTAAGGAAGAACTTGAATATTGAAACAAGATCCTAAGACAAGCCACATCATTAAAACTTTGATTAGAAATAACCCTACCCAATACATGTTATCTTTAGCAAAAGAGGGGGCTAAACTCCCTTCTACATTTGACTTTGACATATTTAGGGAAGAAACCTTAGAGAATGTGGCTTCAATTCCTCCAAATTTCATCACACAACCCTTGACACAAGGTTTGACACAATCTATACTTCAACCAACTTCATCCCTTGTACCAAGTCAAACATCAACTTCTAGTATTGCAACTAGAATTGGAACCAACCTTGGTCTCACTCTCAGTTTAGAAGGAAACACACTTTTGGGTACACAAGGCACCAACCTTCCCTAAAACATAAATTGGGCACCAACATTTGGTTTCAAACCACAATTTCCACCCAAATTCCCAAAAATCCTCTACATCCACATGTACCACTTACATTCCATAACACAATGATGGCCTCAACATTTTGAGCATAAATATCTTCTTCCATCACCACCACAAGTACCCAAAGTGTTCCCAACATTACACAAGGTAGTGTCAACCAAGTGCCTCAAGTAGAGCGACAAGGTATTTCTTCATCCAAACACCCCATTGGTTCCACAAAACACATCAAACCCATCTAGCATGAATCTAAATCAAAGCAACCCATTGGTCATGAATCCTATGAACCAAGGTAACAACTTGGCCCCCAGTAAAAAAAAAGGGAATCCTCTACACATCAATAAACCTTATAATCAATTGACCCAAGGTCCAAATGTGTCATTGATATCACAACAAAAAATGTTACAATCATCTTTATCATTGGTCCCTCGAGCCATGCAAAATCAAATGGGGCTCCAAACTTACATTCCTCCATCCTAGTAATTTTTTTTATAAGGAATGATAACACAAAATAACCCCCAAACACTTACCACACAACCATCTCATACCTACACTCAAAATCAATCTCACATAACCCAAAATCAAATTGTTTTGACCCAATATGGTACAATGTTGCAGCAACAACAAGCCTATCAAAAAGCATTGCAACAATAACAAGTTGACGCTCTAGATTTCCAACAAGAACAACAAGCCTATCAATAAGAATTGCAAAAACAACAAGCTCAACAACAAGCATTAATTACACAACAACAATGAGCCCAAAAACAACATTAACTGCACAAAAACAACAATAAGCCCAACAACAAGCATTTCTTGCACAACAACAACAATCCCAACAACAACAACAATAACAAGGCTTGTACTACAATCCCCAATACTACAACAACACACAACAAAACAGAGTAAATACAAATGCACAAGTAGCACATACACCTCCACCCCTATCACCATAACCTTCACAATACCAAACTCCATCCTACACATCATATAACACTTACAACCCATCTACCATCCCGAAATTTAACACATATGCTCCCCCACCTAATTTAGAAGACAATTTTTCATCACAAATTAGGGCACTTATGCAAAAAATATAGGAAATTCAAATCGAAAAAAAAAGAAAAGAACATATGCAAAAGAACTTTTGTCCATACCCCTTCGATAAAAAACATCACAATGGTACCTTTCCCACTTGGATTTGAAGTCCCAAAATTTGATAAATATAAAGGAAAGGGAATTATAATAGATCTAATCAAATAATTCCACGTAATGTGTATGGAGGTGGCTTACAATGATTCCTACTTGATGTGCCTTTTCCCACACACTTTGGTAGGCCCAATGATTGATTGGTTCTCACAATTCCCTTAGAGAATTCAAAACATCCAATAGATAATTAATAGGTTCATAGATAATTTCTCCTTCAATATTTACATGGATGTGATCTTAGAAGAGCTATACAACCTAAAACAAAACAAGGGGGAATCCTTTGAAAAATTCCTACAACGGTAGAGGCATCGAGCTAGCAAGAGAAAATGGCCTATCCCTAAAGAGCAACAAGATGGAATCATCATTGCTAATGTCAACACAGATTTTTCCTTTCAGTTAAAGATGCAATGTGTCATGTCTTATGATGAGCTTGTCCCTAAGGCCCTTAACATCAAGAGAGCCCTTATTGCATAAGGGAACACACAAGCTTACAAGGATAATTGACCATCTACTAGTTCTAATGACAAACCCTACTTTTGGGACAAGAACAAAAATGTTACTAGCGACGGTGTCATTGATGCAAAGGTCATACTCATTTCTCCTAGGAAAGACAACACCCAACTCATGACCACACAACAACCATGCACACAACTTCCAAACAATCAACCAACGATCAATGTTGCAAACACTCAATGTGGACCACGAAGAACAAACAATGCTCCTAAGTGAAAATTCACTCCCTTGGGGGAACCTATGGAGGATGTGTTGAATAAGTTGATACCATCCAACCTTATCACACTCCCAGATTTCTCAAACTATCAAGTCCCACAAGTCAAAGCTCTTAGCTATAAAGAAGATCTTATTTGTGAATTTCATTGATACAAAGGTTATAACAAAAAAATGTTTTAGACTCAAACATCTTATACAAGATCTTATTTAATAAGGAAACATTGATGTCGATAAAAAATATGGAAATGAAAATCTGAAAATTTACACAATCCCTATGCCTAATCATGGAAAAACAAAAGATTTAGGAAAGACATCAACTTCAAACAATGTAAACTATACCAATGATACCATGGTGGGACACATTCGTGTTATTCATTCATCACAACATGGGGAATTAGGAACGTATCAAGATACTATTTTAAAACAAATTCCAAACCAATCAACAGTGTCTAGCAATATTTCATATTGTAATGACATTAAATATGTATCAGATTGTGGTAAATATCCCATATATGAGTCAATAATTGGGCATAAATTGTAGAAGTTCCAAAGGAGAAAGAAATATCCCTTATTGCATCCATACCTACCAAAAGTTTTAAAGAGTCTTTTACCAATGATATATCATCCACCCAAGGATCATGTCAAGAGGAGGCTCTTGAGGATAACAAAAGTTACTCTGAATCGAGTCAAGATCAAGAACCCCTATCCCTAGAGTTTCATTAGGAGCTAATGAGTATGCGTGGATCATGATGGGCCAAAAGTGGTGATATGATGGGTATGTGTAGATTATGTGGTTAACAACTTTTTACCCAAAATTGATGAACCAAAATGGTTTTTAAAGGAGATTCTCAGCTTTCCAAAAATATAAATTATTCTTTACTTTGAATTTAATAAATAATTATTATTCATTTTCTATTTGAATTACTACTCAAAGTCATAATTGAAAGGCTAAATGAAAAATATCTATAGCTTTGAACGATATCACATTTTTGAATCTAAAACATGTGTCACATTCTATGCTTCAAATACTATAGGATTAAAAAAGAATTTCATAAAGTTTTGACCAAGTTTATGGTCGACATACAATTTTTATAATTTTCAAAGTTGTAATAAACAATTCATAATTAATTATTTATTGGAAAAAATTACAAAAAATATGTATCACATTGGGACATGAGTCCTCTTCTTATATCTAAAATTTTATAAGAAAATATTATCATTTTATTGTGGTTAGGGTGGTTAGACGGACACCTACTTCTTATTTTTCCCTAGAAATTTAAGTGCTATTGCATTGAAATTTCAAATTTCACCAAATAGATTTAAAAAAACCTAGTAGTTTAGAAACTACAATCAATTTTCTACAGATTCTATTATTACATATTTTTGAAATAATATAGATAACTTATTCAAATTTTTATGTCAAGTTGCCTAACTCTAATTTTTGAATTTTCATCACCACTTAAGGGCCTATTTTTTCCATGATGATCCCACACATACCCTAACAAACATCTTCCAAACCATCTTAAACTCCAAAGATATCCCCATATCACCTTTGAGATGTTTTTTTCTTTCTTCCGATGGACATATAGATGTTCTTCATCCAAAACAAGAGTCTCCCATTCTTGATATTCCTACACAAGAGAAAGCAATGGTCGAGATTCTTGATTCTTACAATGATTGTGAATCATAAACATCTTCTAAATCAGTACCGATGTCTTCTAATGTAGTATCAAAAAATAAAGATGTCATAGAATTAGAGTAAACAATTCATATTCTTGAATAGTAGGAACCCATACCAATATTATGTGTTCATGAAAAGTCATATTCAGTGGCTATGGATCAGAGGATATTTTATCAATGCAAAGGATTAGGTATTGATAATAACTTCACAATGTCAGGGACAATCTTGTCTAATGCAAACATCAACATAGGGGGAATGAAGGATCCTTATGATGAAAATACTCTCAACACTACAACTAGTCATATCATGAATCGTCATCCACCCATCATCTCATATGAAAATTGGGGCCAACATAAAAATAGAGATTCCTATCAAATCAAGGAGAAGATCATCAAATAAAATGTAGTAAAGCAAAAAGGACAAAGAAAATACAAATGGATACCAAAGAAAAATAAAGAAAATCGGCACTCCAAAATTGCATTAGTCAAAGAAACTATGGGGAAAATAAAAAAAGGGAAATGTATCCATCAAAAGCATCTTCAAATATAAAAGTAGGCTTCTCAAGTGATGAACAAAGTATATCAAGTGGTTGGTCCCAATTTCATGAAAATCGCCATATCTCCTCATCATTGCTCATTTTCCAATGTTTGAAGAATCAAATGTTCCAAACCATCAATCAATCCATCTCATATTCCTTCATGCATCACACTGTACACCACATTCATGATATTTGATTCTCTCATTGACCATGTGTTGGAAACTACTCTTCATCATAAAAATTTTGAAGGCACTTTATCATGATGTGCACATATAGACAAGGTTAATTTCAAAATCCACAAGGCATATTAGAGTTCTCAAAAGTTGCATTTAAGTTCTCGTATCTTAGAAAAGCAGCTTCTTCAAGCAAGATATTGTTGGCATGTTATGACAGTGGCCTCTACAATAGTACCACCAAGTGGTTCAACATGATGGTAAAATTTTTAAAAAATCAAAATATTAAAAAATCAAGAAAATAGTAAAAATAAAAACCATCCTCTAGTGAAACCACTTCGGTGGCACTTTGGGCATGTATTATGATGAAAACTTGGAAAACATGCATCATGAGTAGAATTGAGCATTTATATGATCTTTCTCAAATAGTCGTATCTCATCCTTGTCATGATCAATCCAATCATCCCTCCATCCAACCAATCTAGATTTTTCTAGATATTCTAGTTTCTCTTGATCTTGACAAAGATTCGACGTATACTTCAACTCTACTCATGGAAATCTCTTGACAAGCTCTTTACCATTTTGTCTCATGAAGTCCCATAGACCGTATCTAGCATGCTAAAACTCTATGAAACTCTTTGCATACACATTGCATATCTTGGTTTTCCCATTGAACTATGAAACATTGCTAGACACTGGGGGCAGGTTCATGCACTCTTGTTTTCAAATAACTTTTGATCCATGTCTTGTATCTCATAATGTGACATCAACATCATGATATAGGTATCATTTACCTCAAAATCTCATAGAAAATCCAAAAAAATCATAAATGTCAGAAAATCCAAAATATTTGAAAATCATCAAAATCTAAAAAAAACTTGAAAAATCTATAAAATCCAAAAAAATCAAAATATTGTATATCCAAAATCCCAAAAACATTCAAAAATTGTAAAGACAAAATCCAAAACATCTAAAACACATCAAAATCCTAAACAGGTCAAAACATAAAAAATAAGAAATATTACCTTGTCAACTACAAGTATCTAAGCTTGAACATAGGAAAGTCCATCAATGATGTGCCCCTAAGATGCATTAGGTTAGTCCTTTAGGATTCTATCATAATAAATTGACAATCGATCAATGCTCATATCTCATTAATAAACAGTTACTGGTCAACAAAGAAAAGGTGATTAAATTTGTTTTATGATACAAAGTGGCCTTAAAAAAGCCACATAACACTACTAGATGTTCAAGAATCATCACAAGACACACTTAAAACACACATCAATACACAATGCATAGTGACACAAGTGAAATAATTAATTATACCCTAAAAGGGTATTTGTAGGATCATCATGGAAAACAGCCCTTAATGGCAAAAATTTTAGAAAAACAAAGTTAGGATGTAAAAATTTGATTAAGTTATCTATATTATTTCAAAAATTGTAAGAATAGAATCTATAGCAAATTGAATGTAGTTTGTAAACTAGTAGATTTATTTAAAAAAAAAAATCTATTTGGTTAAAATTTGAAATTTCAATGCAGAACTTACTTAAATTTTAGGAAAAAATAAGTAGGTGTTTGTTTTACCACCCTAACCACAATAAAATGATAATATTTTTTATAAGATTTTAGATATAAGTAGAGGACTCATGTCCCGATGTGATGCATATGTTTTTGTAATTTTTTCCAAGTAAATAATTAATTATAATTTTTTATTACAACTTTAAAAAAATATAAATACTGTATGTCCTAACCACCTTAACTTGGTCAAAAATTCATGAAATTCAATTTTTTAATCCTATATTATGCAAGGCATAGAATGTGACGATGTTTCAACTTCAGAAAATGTGATACTATTTGAAAGCTATAGATGTTTTTCAATCAACTATCAATTAGGACTTTAGTCATAATTCAAATAGAAAATGAATAATAATTATTTATTAAACTAAAAGTATATAATTTATATTGGTGGAAATCTGAGAATCTCCTTTAAAACCCTTTTTTTCATCAATTTTGGGTAAAAAAAAGTTGTCATACCACATACCCATCATATCGCCACTTTTGGCCCATCATGGTCCTGACATACCCAAGACAAGAAACCAAGGTTCACACAAAAATAAGGCTGAAAAGAGAGTTTTATCAAAACCATAGGAAAACCACCTTAAGATCTCCACTAAACCACCCTCCCAATTTAACTTGGTTTTAAGATAATAATTTTTTTTAAAAAAAAATTACCAAAATTTTATAAAAACATACTAGTTGAGGGATTTTGGACCTAACATGCGACTTTCATAGGGTGAAGAGTGTGGATTTGGGCTTTATGCATAACTACAACTCACACTAGCTCAAGTTTAGGTTTTGAAATGAAGATGCACAACTTGCAATGTGTGAAGAACCCATGAACCCTAGCTTCAAATGAACTTAGAGTCTAGGGGTGAAAAGAAACTTGCAAAAAACCAAACTTCCATAAAATTATAGAATAGGACAACATCAATGACATGGGTTTTAGGGCCTCGTTTGAAACTATAACTTGCCAGTTTTAATAAATTTTTAACCCAAAACCTTAGATAACTTTTACTTTAGAGATAAATTACAGCATGAAACATGCAATGGGACTCTATTATCTAGAATCTAAATTAAACTTACAAAAATATTATATAATAAGGATTATAATGTCAAACTATTTGGAATGACAATTGAACCCCTTCTCTCATAGAGATCACTTGCAACCAAAATACCCTATAATATAAGAGAGAAAAATTAATAGATTTTATTTGAAGCCTAATAATTCCATTGATGCAATAATTGATCATTAATATAATGTAAAATGAATAAATCCCCGATAAAGGATAAATAAACCATAGTAGAAAAAATAGGTGAGGATTAGATTAGATCATGAAATATGCCCTAATATTGTTACTTGAGACTAGAAAAAACACATGACCTAGGTAAGCATAATAATGCTAGTGTGAATAGGTCCTAATAATAATTAATTAGGTTGTTTTAATTTTCACTCTAACACCCCCTTAAGTTCAACTTAGAGAGTATGATGAAATGCAATGTACTGCAATGATGATGAATGTATGGATGGATCCCAACTTTAAGGATTAATAAGTTAGTCACATGTACAAAAAAAAAAAATCTTTCACAATTTGAGGAAATGAGAAAACCTCATGGGAAAAGATTCCTCTCCAAATAATACAAAAAGAGAAAATCAATGTGTGCATGTGATGGAAGAAATTGACTCAAAAGGACACCCCCAAGGACTAATTTAATAAAAAATGTATAATAATGATCCCACTCTAAGAGATAAAATAAGAGACTACATATCCTCTCCATAAAGAAGTAACTCCTATGCCAAAGTTGAAATATCAAAGAATAATATTGGAAGATAAGTACAAGTCTCATGAACCAAAGTGGATGGAAAAACATAAAGTGTTAAGCAACTAACCTTCTCCTTAGGAATATAATATACTCTAGATGCATGAGTACGTATACCAATCAAAGGTACTACAAGACCATCTAAAGAAAAATGTAAAAATACATACAGTCAAGATGCATGGTCAAACATCGCAATAGAAAAAAATTCTCTACAATGTAATTCTCTAATAAGAACTTAATAAAGTGTGAACTCAATAGTCTTCCACGCCCCACTATCTATAATATTATAGATGGAAATAATATTTTTGGACAATAAAGGAACACAAATTGCATCATTCAATGTGCAATATTTAATATCAATATATCCTTTCCCACAAACACTCATGTACATATTATTTAGAATTAGGTTGTGTGGTAAAGTACAATGGTTAATGAAGAGAACATAACCTATGAAGAAGCCATATGATGTGAGGATCTTGAATATGAAAATTCATCTCTTTGACTAAATACTGTTAGATGCAAAGAGTACATTGCCTTTCATATTTTTATCCCATTTTTTATTCAAGTTGTTCTTAACCATGTGGACGAATATATTGAATAAGACAATGCATTAGATGACATAGATGAAGTTAGTTGATTTTTTAAAATTAGGAAGAAGACATTGGAGGTAAGTAGTTGATTATGAAAGAATTTCTTTTAGATGTAGGAAATGATTCTCTACTAATCACTCTAGTGCTCAATTTACAAAAATGAAAGCTCGTGCTTTGGGAAATAATGTTGCGAGTGGCACAACCACTAAGTGGATTGGGGTTAAATCCCACTATTATGTTATACCATCAAATGCATAGAAATATTCCAACTTCTCTCACAATCTCTCACTAGATATCCCAAAATCAAATACTTCTATTTCATTTAAATTACAAGACACAACTGTTGGGTATCCACATGCACCATCTATTAACAAAGGAATTGTAGAGGACTCAACAATATCATGGGATAAAGAGGACACCAAGAACATAAAAAAAATGATTTCACCTATGTCCATGATTTCCCCATTGAATGGGGGTCACAGGGAGAAAGATGAAAAAAAAGGAATAAATGAATAAAACATAGAACCCCATCCTTAAATAGATCAAGAATGGATAGAAGTTTAGAGAAAAAAAGTATCCCTCTTCAAAATCCAATAGTAGATGATGTTGAGATCATCTATAAAAAAGGAAAATCTTTAAATGTACTTAGGCACCCCTATTTGAGGGCTTTGCAAATTTTTAAATTATTTTGATTTTATTTAAATGTGAGTGGACCCCATGTCCACAACTTACCAAGAAAAAAATAAATAAATAAATAAAGTAAATATTTTGAATATTTTACAAAAATAAAATATTTGTTAAGTAAATAAAATAAAACATAGATGCATTTAAGATATTTATATTAATTGGATATTTTTATATTGTTCTTAAAAATTAAATTTATATTGAAAATTTATTTTTTGTATTATTTCTATGCCCTTAAAAGTGTAGAAAATTTGAGAGCTTGAGTAGATTATTGTTTCTATGATCTCACCTACACAATTATGGATCCAAAGACCCTTAAATATATATTATACATGGATAGGTGTGTCTCTTACATGTGACATGCGACTCTTTGTGATTAAATATAGTTTATATTTAACACTCCTGCATAAAATTTATTTTGTTACACAAATTAACTATACAATGGGGGCCACCTATAACCAATAGGATTATTATCTACCCATGTGCAAATAAAGAATATTGAAAACTAATGCCTTACTCAAAGTATTAAAAACTATTCTTCTTTTGAATTTCCTTGATTACTTTTTTCCATCATTATGCATAGTAAGACATTCTTCATAGTTATATCAATAAAGGACTTGTGAAGCATTCTCAATGATATTTGTGATTAAAAAAAAACTTCAAAAATTTAGCAATGATATTTCTGATCAATTTCAACAATGATCTTGCGACCAAAAAATTCACAAATTCAACAATTATCTCTATGATTAATTTCAACAATAATCTTTCTAATCAATTTCAACAATGATTTTTGTGACAAAATACTTTAACAATCTAGATGTGATCAATTTCAACAATGATATTTGTGATCAAATCCTTCAAAAATTTAGTGGTGATATTTGTGATCAATGCTACAACTATTTAACAATGATATATATATGATCGATACTACAACTTTTAGGTTCAACAATGACCTTTGCAATCGATGTTACAATTGTTTAGCAATGATCTTTGTGATCAACAATACAAATTTTAGCTTGATTGATGATCTTTGTAATCAATATTACAACCATTCAACAATGATCTTTGTGATCAAATTCTACATATATATGAGTGCTCCAATTTCAAATATTGCATATATGAATACTCCAACTTCAAATATTGTACCACTACATGGATAGAATTCAAGTAGCCTTTATAGTAGTAAAAAATTCATAGATTAAATTACATGGTTTCTAGGATGATATCTGACCTTGCATGATTGCTATTTTTTTTGACATGAGAATATTTATGCTTGTACAAATTTTGAACATACTTGTGACCTTTTTCCAATTAGATACCAATCCATCCACAATCCATCTATATACTATCTTGTAGAGGTTGTTTCTTCCATTTTTTTTCCAACACAATTTCTCATAATGATTCTTCAATCCATGAATACTACAAGGATGAAGATCCCAACACAACTTTTTTCTATGTCCATGCCTATGACAATAGAGAATTGCATGCACTATATTTTTAAGATAGTTTTTTGAACTTATAACACTATAACATCATTTTTATTTTTACTAGCATATCCAAGGCCTTCATTTTTGGCCTCACTATTGGCTCAATGGTCTCTATAATTCCTTGTCCATATTTTCCCAAAATTTCCTTTCTATCCCATTCATTTCATTATCTTAAATTGAACATTCTTTGGAGAACATTATTTGTCATTATCCTCACAACCAACAAGAGTTGTAGATTCAAAAATATTGTTATCTTTTACATTTTTTATCAAAAGGATTTAACTATATCAAATATATCAAATGATTCATCTAATAACATAAATCATTTGTTTCACATGACAATATTGCATAGAGTAGGGTTAAATTTTAGACTCTAATTTTCCTTTACATACACTTCAAGTAATTGGCTAAACAAAATATTTTCTTCTGTCAATTCTGATATATCTTCCTTATGTGACCTATTTTTCACTTCTAATTCTTCATTTTTATTTCTAATTTTCTGAAGTTCTTCTTCCAAAGTATTATTTTTACACATTAAGTTTTTTATTTTCTTTCTTTCCTCTTTTACCAATCTTTCCTATTAGAAAATAATATCCTTGTACAATTAAAATTTAACCACAAAAATAATTACTAATGCAATACCTAATATTGATTAATTTTGGTGACTTTACCAACCTCACTCTTCCATGATTTGAAATGATCTACCACTTACTTTGTATCTTTTCAAACTTAAACTTCAACAAATATTATAGACTCCATCAAATGTTGTGAAAAATTTAAGAATTTTTTTGATCGCCTTTCTTCTCTAATCAATGTAGTGTTGAAATTATCACCCTTGAAAATTCACACTAGTTATAGCTCCACCTATGTGCTTGGACATAGTTATGCATTTAATTTTCACATTTTATAAATACCTTTAGAAAATTAAAAGATGGTCCATTAAAAATAAATATTTAATATTTAATACCAATGTTTAAGGCCTCGACAAGGATGGGTTAGGGCTAGGGAACCTAGCACCCTTTTCTAGCCCTTTTTGGATGAAATATAAATATGTCAATGTTGGAATTTTATTATTTGAATATCTAAAATTATTTTTTGGCTATTAGTATAAATGGTTTTTGAGAAATTAGAAGAATTGTAGATAAATACATTTTTTTTTCACCATTTTAATCCATGAATCTTTGAGAAAGTAAATAATATTATTATTGAGCATCCTAGGAGAAATCAAGATTAGAATTAGTAGAATTGCAACAACATTTATTTCAGTCAAGCATCATGTTAGCCATGCATCATGTTTTTATGTGAGTTTGTTCATATTTCATGTTTATTTGTCTTGTGAGTATTAACACTTCTTGGAATTCAAATCAACTATCAATTTATCCTTGAAGGTGATGAGTACATGACTTTAGTCCATCAAAATATGAAGATTTGGGAGGTGAGTTACAATAATGATCAATTTATCACTTGTTTATCATTTAACCTCTAGCCAATTGAGGATAAGTTATCTTTTTACATTATCATAACCATTGTGGAGGTAGAAATACCAAAATGGGGTTTGACTTAGGGAAGCCCCTATACAACACAACCCTTCCCCCTCTTTTATGTGTGTAAGTTATAGATCTGGAACAAATTGGAGGAAGTTTGAAGAAAAATTGTTCATTCATGCAGTTAAGTCCTACAAGTCATCAAGTTGAGGAAAGTGGATTTTGTTAGTGGTAGAAAAAGTTTCGGTAGTGATCCGGGAAGAGAAGAAATTGCAAAACAAGTGCAATAGGAGTGTGAAATTAGATCTTGAATAGTTGTTAACCAATCTAGGGTTCCAACACCCCTATCCAGTTGTTTTAGGCCCAAATTTATATGCTAGGTTCTTTTGTGTCTACCTTATGCTTTCGTTAATTTTATTTACGTTTGTTTATTCTATGTTTTCCAAACTCTCACCAATTTGATGCATTTTCATAGAAATTCTAGGAACATCATCACATTATAAATATTTAGTCAATTAATCATATCCATATCATCCCCCACCAAATGATTAAAACCCCGATCCACCATTCTCACTCTTCCATTGAGGTTTGTAGCCAAGTGGGCATTAAGAACATTTTTAACCATTTCCCCAATGTTCTATATTGGAAGAAGTGTGATTTAGGATCTAGATCCCTTTTTTGACTAAACAATTAATATAGATACACTTTCTTCTAAAGCTACAATCTCTTCCCACTTGTCTTTTATCACATGGTATTTTTTTCTCAAATTGACATCTTTCTTGGAAACTTTAACCTCTTCAAAATCTACGATCATTGGCAATGATTTCTCTTTTTCTTTGTTGCAAATTGTCTCTTGTGACTTAGAAGATTTATGTCACAATCTACCCTCTAAATTATTTTCAAAGATCTATAATATCTTTTAAAATAGTTTAATTAGAAGTTTCAATTTATGTTTACTTTTATTATCAACACCCCTATATTTGTATACATCCAAACTTAAATGTAAAAGTATACTAGCCTTCAAATTTCTATTAATACAAATTTATGCATATTTAATCAAATTTGTAATGCAACCAAAGATGAGAAGATTGTGGTTTTTAACATTGACTTCAATAACTCTATAGATGAGGTGAAATATACTAGTTCCAAAATTATTTTTCTCACAATATCTATCCTCTTTCGAATATTTTGATGAAAATGGAAAGGTAGAGCTCATTTACCAAGATAGAAAATGCTTCTTCTTTCAATGTCACAACTCCTTTCATTCAAGATTTCAACAGTCTCTTTGCATCACCCATTTCCAATGGTAAATATTTCAATAATAAAAACATATTCTACTAATCCACCTTTATTTCATTCTTTATGCTTTTATTACCATGTCAAGCCTCTAATCTTTTACCCTGACATTGTATACATCCTTTAGTACTACCATAATCCACAAAAATTGTACCACTATATTACACTCCCTTTATAGATATGACATTCAAATTCTTTTTGCATAGGCTACACAATGATATTTCTTTTGTGCTCACTATTTAAGTTTACTATGATATGCTACACAAGCTGTCATGACTTTTTCTTATAATAGTTTACATAATATATTTGTTGTTTAATAATTTATTAATATATTCATGTCATTACATTCTACCTCTTATAATAATTCAAAATTGATATTTTTGATTTTTAATTAGATATTATAAAATTATTTATATTAATTAAATTAATATATTAATTAACATAATTAATATATCAAAGCTCAACCCCGGTTCTGGGCATCCGTCGAGGAACTTTGGAAACATTTGCAGCAGAAAAATATTAGGTTCAAATCTTTGAAAGGTCTGTCATGGATACTGAGATGGTTTCTGGTGATAGGGAAGGAGATTTGAACGGCACAACAAAGGTCCAACCTTTAGATGCAGGCGCCCTCTTTGTCTTAGAATCCAAAGGTAAATTCAATTTCTATACTTAGATAAATATAAATAGACAGAGTTAAAGAGGGATTTTGATGATATGCAGGAACATGGATTCATGCGGGCTTTCATTTATCAACCTCCATAGTGGCCCCGTCACTTCTCAGCTTGCCATTTGCCTTCGCCTCACTTGGATGGGCTGCAGGTGTAATATGCCTTACTAGTGGGGCAGTAGTCAGTTTCTATTCATATAATCTCCTGTCCCTGGTGCTTGAGCATTTGGAATTGCAGGGAAACAGACAATTGAGGTTCTGAGATGTCAGCTATCATGTTCTGGGTAGGAATCGGGATATTGACACTTTTTCTGGGTATTGGATCATGTGTGCTTGTAATAGTGTTATCTATTTAAGGACCTCTAAGTTATCATCCAAATTTATCATCACTTTTCTTGGTGATGATGGGTCAGGAAGTGTAACTGGAAAGGTCAGAGATGCTTTCATACCATTTGTCTGAGGTTTTCATAGGGAAGACTATTTGTAATGGTTTGGTTGTGTAATTTGTTGGTTATACAGGACCAATGGCGGCTAAGTATTTTCTAGGACCTATACAGTTTGCAGTATGCTATGGATCTACAATAGGGTGACTCTGATCGGTGGGCAGACTCTTAAGGTATTTATATATGCGTCCTATAATCTTAATACATTTGGGAGAGTGATGTGGATTTTTCCCATTGATGCTTGGTTCTGTTTTGCAGTTTCTATACACTATATATCATCCAGATGGAGCAATGAAGCTATATGAATTTATCATTTGCTTTGGAGGGTTGATGTTGATTCTGGCTCAGATGCCTTCCTTTCATTCTCTGAGACACGTTAATCTGGTGTCCTTTGTTCTGTGCTTTGCTTACAGTATCTGTGCAGTGATCGGTTCCATTCATACAGGTTTGTGTCTAGATTGATTCATGCACTGTGCGCTTCACAATGGTATGAGGGAAGCTTGAGTTACTTTCTTAAGGTTCTATAATTTGGGTAGAACTATCCAAAACTCTCATACAAAAAATGTAGTTGTGGGAAACCCATTGCTGTAAGGATAACTTCAACAAGGACCAGGTTCTCCCAACTGCTCTGTATTTCTCGTTTTGTGTTTTCCATCGAACCAAGATCATAAAAATGGACTCCTTTAGATTACATCATTACCATTTGGACCATCCCTTTTATGCCCACATGCTTTAACCTTTCCTAAAGTTTATGTATATCTAGAATCTATAGATGTCTTAAAGAAGGATATTGGTAAAATTTAATAAAATTTTATTTCATATCTAACAGGTAATTCAAACGAAGCATCTGAGAAAGATTATTCTTTGGTTCGTAGTACAAGCAGCAAACTATTTGCAGCTTTGAATTCTTTCTCAATCATTGCTACCACTTATGGTAATGGAATCATTCTGGAAATTCAGGTAAGTTCTACTGGTTTTCTAGTAAAATTAGGGGTTGAAGTCTACCGTAAAGAGCTTTTAGTGGTATCGACTTAATTGTACATTACTAGGGCAATTACAAGAGCTATTTAGAGAAACAACACCCGAATAAAGATACAAAAGAGTTGTTATTTCCGAGTTGCTTTTACGTTCAAACATTTTGTACATTGGTAACCACTGATGACTAGATGGGCATCTGTATATTTTCTAACATTTTTCTTTAAAATCATTCTTGTATTGTCAGCTAGACAAATAGAACTATAGGCCTTATTGAGCATAATGTTTTCAGGCAACTCTGGCGCCTCCTGTTTTAGGAAAGATGTTCAAAGGATTGTCTATATGTTACGCAGTGGTGGTGTCCACATTCTTCTCTGTGGCAATTTCAGGCTACTGGGCGTTTGGCAACAAAGCAGAGGGAACTGTCTTTAGCAATTTCGTCCCATCCGAGGGGCCTCTGTTTCTTCCCAAATGGTTTCTAGTCATGGCTAATATGTTTGTGCTTTTCCAAGGAGCTGCAGTTGGAATGGTTAGAGAATTGAAAAACTTGTTACAGCAGTTCAATTATCAGTTCAGTAAAGATTTGAAATGTCTCAAAGAGAAAATATGAGTGTAGTAAATAGTCGAAAGAAGATAAAGTTCAAGTGAACAAGTGGCAGAGTTAAATCATTTAGATTTTATTAGGAGAGAGGATTCAGTAGTTGAGCACCTTGATTTCGTAGCTCTCAAAATCTTACGTGAAAATTTGAAATCACTCCCATTTTTTTACAGCAGCTTACTTGCAAGTCCCTTACTTATAACTAAGGTTTCAGGGCCACACCATCAAATATGATGCCACATCAGCATGTTTTTTGTCAAGGTGTCCAAAAGGGCCCCCAAAAAAGTGACACCGATAGTTGTGCAGGAAGTCATGTTTTATTGGTGCGCTAATGTGGCATCACATGATTTATTACATTTTAGATCTAAGGAATACATTTCTTTTAATTACGAGTAGTCATCATCAACACTAACAACTTTAAAGTCACAACTATTGATCTAGTATCCTTAAAAATATTGAACATTAAATCAACAAATTCTATAACAACTATTGGAGCATACTCAGGTACTGAACCTTTCTCCTAGTCTATATGAACTCTTAAGATTAACTTATCCCAAATTTTAAGAAAATAACTGAGAATCAATCAATTTGTAGAGGTAAAATGTTTGGATTTGTAACTTCCCAACCCATTATCAGGAAATATAATTGATTGTTTTAAACACTGAAATTGGCAGGTGTACTTGCAACCATCATTTGAAGTGCTAGAACGACACTCTGCATGTGAAAATGGGTAGATTTTCTTTGCGAAATCTGATACCCAGGTTGATTTTAAGTACGTTAGCAGTAGCCATTGCCACACTGTTGGCTGCAATGCTACCTTTCTTTGGGGATGCTAATGCAGTGATTGGTGCTTTTGGGTTTTTGCCATTGGATTTTGTTTTACCTATGATCTGCTACAACATGACTTTCAGACCTTCTAGAAGAAGCATAATATTCTGGGTCAATACCATTATTGCTGTGGTATTTTCTTTCATGACCATTTTGGGCTGTGTTGCAGCTATTCGTCAGGTCATCCTAGATGCGAACAATTATAAACGTTTTGCAAATATTTAATTTATACGCAATTTTTTTTCCTCGGAAATTTATTTATTCCATTGTTATCATTTGACGTGAATGTCTTCCACAAGTAAAACAGTCACGACAAAATTTGTAGACTTCAGTGATAAGTTAATCGCCATATTTAAGTTGTTTCTATAAAAATATTTCACTTGTTTTTGTTGAGTATTTTATTAGCATGCAACTTAAGTTTAAGGTTCAATTTTTACAATTCCATTGATTCTACTAGAAGGTCGACAACTTGCACTATGATAGATTTTTAAAATATTTCTAATATATTTAAAAGAAGTTAAGTAGAATTTGTATAGAATTAAATTTTAGACTAGAAGGTTGACAACTTGTACTATGCCAGATTTTTAAAATATTTTAAATATATTTAAAAAAGTTAAGTAGATTTTGTATAAAATTAAATTTTATTTTAGGAATTAAATTTTAGACTAGAAGGTCAACAACTTGCATTATGAAAGATTTTTAAAATATTTTAAATATATTTAAAAGTAGGTAGACTTTTTAGAGAATTGAATTTTATTTTAGGTTTTGTAAAGTGTTTTTAATGTTTGTTTGTTTGTTTCTGTTTGTTTTAGTTTTAGTTTTTAGTTTTTAGTTTTTTTAATTTAAGTTTGTAGATATAAAATAGGGCTTGGCCATTGTTCTAGTCAATGTTACTTTTAGAATTTTAAATATATTTAAAAGTAGGTAGATCCTTTGTAGAGAATTAAATTCTTATTTTAGGCTCTTTGTAAAGTGTTTTAATGCTTGTTTGTTTGTTTCTGTTTGTTTTAGTTTTTTTAGTTTTTTTTCTTTTTTAAATTTAAGTTTGTAGATATAAAATAGGCCTTTACCATTGTTCTAGTCAATGTTATTTTTAGAAATTTAAATATATTTAAAAGTAGGTAGACTTTGTAGAGAATTAAATTTTATTTTAGGTTTTGTAAAGTTTTTTTAATGTTTGTTTGTTTGTTTCTGTTTGTTTTAGTTTTAGTTTTTCTTTTTTTTAAATTTAAGTTTGTAGATATAAAATAGGCCTTGGCCATTGTTCTAGTCAATGTTATTTTTTTCTAAAATAAAATATATTTATATTTTATTATACAGTGGGTTGGGAATATACTTAAAAAAATGTATATTAAGCCATATTTAGAAGAATAAATAGTCATAATAAATTATAGGCGATTCAAAAGGTCAATTGTTCAAAATATTACACTTTTAAAATAATTAAGTAGGAAGAGATAAAAAGCCCGTAGTAGATTGTGGATCACAATGACTTAGAGTTCCATTCAATATTTAAAAAAGTTATACCATTGAAATTAGTCTCCAAAATTTATTAACATTATTGGTTTCATTTTTCTCTTTT
>VDFB02282171.1:0-37146 GCA_007258455.2 Sequoia sempervirens | reverse complement strand
GATAACATCTTTGTTAATTTCTAATAAAACCCCTCCATCATTATCTTTGATTACCTGTGTGATAGGGTCATATCTTTTGGCCACTGCTCTAAGTAAGTCCACATTAGGGAACACATTTGGAACAACTAGCTTTCCCATGTCGTACATCCATCCATTTGAAAAAAGATGAGGCAAATTCCTCTGTCCATACCATAATCTAAACATTTCTAAGCCTGTAAGTGGAACCCTAGTATCAGCAATGTTGGAATTATTACACACCAACCCCTCCCCTAGGATTTTCCTCACATCAACACCAAACCTTTCCTTCTTTCATTTGTTGATAATGGAAATTGATTTAGGAAATCATTGTACAATTTTCTTTTAAAATACTCAATGTGGCCAGAGTGTTGCTTGGTTGGCGCCATTTTAGACAAACTAGGGCCTCACTACAATGTTACACTTCAAGTGGCTATGACTAAGCAGAGATAGGAAATTACAAAGTAAAAATACCGCAATTTCTCACAATTTATGATTAAACAATAGCCCTAACAAAATATTTTAATAAACTCAGTGACAAGCATAGCAGACCCCCCCTTTCCCAAATTTAGGTGCATAATGAATGGGAAACAAAGAAAATTAATTCACGGCTTTTTTCGCACAAACTCCAATTTCTGGCAGCAGCTGCTCGCAATTTCACCTTTGGCTCTGAAATTGTTTTCACGAAATACTTGGATGCTTTGTAATACAAATGAGATGAGTAAATTAATTTTATGTCGATCAAATTCTACTAGTGGATTCTCATCTGCCATTAAAGCTCACTACTTGGCGCGAGAGCGGCTCAACCATAATTTTTATACATGCCAAATTTGAGTCATTGATCCTTGGTTTGATCAAATCATCGGCGACCATCTTCAAAGCAGTACTAACGCCGTTTTCCGACCACGGCCCGATAAAGGGGCCCTATGTCATGCGTTGTGAAGGGAATTTCCATGTGGCCGGTTGCTGATATCACAATCCTTTTGATTTATCATGGCGAGATGGCGGCTACCGTCGATATTTTACCATAAATCCCTACTCCTTCAAAAATGGTCGCCGTCCTTTCCTTTAACTGTTGAGCAACTTTTCCCTTAAAATCATAACATCTGCGTTGAAATAAAATACATGCATCTTACAAGCGCATTAGTAATCCGCCCCGTAATACATTTAAAATTGGCAACGCTTTCTTCACTCCTTGGGCTTCATTGGATGAAGGACATGTAGGCGGGCACGTGACATGCCAATCCCAAAATTTTTAATCGCGGGATGGCGGGCACCGTCAATCTTGAAGAGACAGCTCATTAATGGTCACACAGATTTCATCCTTTAGGAAGGGCACGTGGCACCCGCCCGTGATATCGCGATCCCTATAATCCCTAACCGCAGGATAGCGGGCGTCGTTGATCTCATTCCTTTAACACAGTCGCCATCCATGTCATTAACCTTTGAGCAGCTTTTCCAATGAGATTATAACATATCCATCGATTTAGAACATGTGCTTCTCGAGAACACTTTAGTAATCCACCCCTTAATACATTTAAAGCCGGCTAGTATTTCCTTTACTCTTTAGGCTTCATCGGATGAGACACGTGGCACTTGCCCGTAATTTTTCAATCAACCCAAGCACCATCGTGGGATGGTGGGGAACAATTCAGATCAAATGGTAGTTGGTCAGTGATAGCTCAAATTTGATCCCCCAGATAGGACACATGGCGCTCGCCCGTGATTTCGCAATCCTTCAATTCCCGATCAAGGGATGGCGGGCACCATTGATATCTACAGGAAATAGATCAACGACAGCTCTAAGTCAACCCTTGCAAAATAAAACATTCATTAAAAGGAGAAGTGGAAGGCATTATTCTTGGGGATGACAAAATAAAAATTATATTTATGAAAGAAAAATAAAATAAATTTACAATTTGTTTTATAATTTCGCACAACTTTAAATGTATGTTCACTCATTAAGTTGTATTTTTTTTTTACAATCACATTTTTATTTTACATGTTTGTTTATAAAATATAAGATGCATTAAAAATATATTAGAAATATTTTCTTTTATATTATATAGCATTCACCAACATTAAATTAACATAGAATGAATTTCACAATATGTAACCAATCCGAAGAATTTGTCATTGCTATGCAGCAGTATTCTCACATCAAACTAACAAATAAACGTGAAAACAAATTTTTTTATGGTAACTTAAACCTTTTATGCAATATCAAGTTAATTATAAAAACACATAAAATTATTTATAAACGGCAAATTTTTAACAATTTAATAAAATATAATTTAATATAATTAAGAAAAATAAATAAGAATTATGAATAAATTTATGGAAATATTGATTTACTTATCAAGAAAAATCAATGATAAATTTATATTATAGATAAATTTACTTACCAATATATTTTAACCATCAAGAAAAAATTAATCATTGGTGATTGCAACATTATTGGCACACTTTTAAACTGGCAAATAAACATTGAAAACACATTTATTTTTTATATTATAACATTCATAACTTAAACCTTTTTATACACAATGTCAAGTTAACTATAAATGGTATAGAGTTTAGATTTGCTATATCTCTCATATATCAACATAGGTAAATTTGAAAATATTTTAAATTATATAATTTAAAAAAAAAATTGAATGAATTTATAGAAGATTATTTTTATTAAAGTGATAGAATCTAATCCCAATACTAGCATTAATTATAAGTCTAACCATAACCCCAACCCTAAAACTAACACTAATTAACTTCAAACCTAACTCTAATTTTATATCCAACCCTAAACATAACTATGATTCTAAAACTAACATTAATGAAACCCTAATTGAACCATAACCCTAACCCTAATACTAGCCCTTGCCCCAATTGAACCCTAACACTAACCCCAAGATCTATCATAGAACCTTAATCTTTACCCCCAACCCCAACCCTAATCCTAATTGAATCCTATACCTAATTTTAATTAAAGTCTAACCCTATTTGAACCTTAAACTTAATTGAACTCATGTTTAGGGTTAGGGTTCAATTAAGGTTAGGGTTGAATTATATTATGATTAGGGTCAAAATTCAAATAGGATTATGGTTGGAGTTTAATTAAGGTTGCTATTCACTTAGGGTTAAGGTTCAATTATTATTCAATTTGGGTTAGGGATCAATTAGGGTTATAATTCAATAAGGGTTTAATTAAGGTGAGGGTTAAGGTTAGTCTTAAATTAGGGCTAGGATTGGAGTTAGGGTTCAATTAAGGTAAGGGTTATTGTCTATTTTAGGGTTAGGGTTCAATTAGAGTTCTCTAGGGTTTTGATACAATTAGGGTTAGGTTTCAACAATACCTAGTGTTATGATTATAGTTCAATTAGTGTTAGAGTTAGGGTTATAATATGAGTTCAATCAAGTTAGGGTCAAGGTTTAATTAGTGTTAGAGTTAGGGTTGCAATAATAAAATTTTCCATAATGATATGGAAAGGCATTCAATTGGATTCATATACAAATGCACAAATAAGAATTGGTAATTAAGAATTCTCTAGAACTAAATTTATAACAACAAATACAATCCTTAGCTTAATCATTGTTCTTTGTTAGGGTTGGGATAAGAATTTAACGGGGCCAATCGAGACTTAGGAAATAAAACCATGTGGAGGAAATAAAGTATTAAAATCAAAGTTGGGTTTTAATTTTAATCCGGTGACGTAAGCCTAAGCCATGAACTCCAGTGGTCATGTCACCGACAACTTAGCCAAAGACTTTCATTAAATACTAACTGTTCAATGTGTAGGTTTTCCAGATTCGAAGATATGGGAGAAGATCTCGATCGTACCCCGCCAACTCGCAAACCTAAGGTGTTGCCCTATTATTTGGCGCGAGGTCAGCAAAAGGTAGATGTGTGTCCTATATGGAATGTGGGCCTAATCTCCACTATTGAGCTCATAACCTGTGGTTTTAGATCGACAACCAAGATCAAAAGCTAATGTAAATCTTTGTTGTTCCCTGCTAACTCGCAAGAGGAAGATGAAGGTTGGTTAAAAGCCGTGAGGTCAAGGAGATTGCGATGCGTAGCTCCAGCCATTCAGTTTGCAAAGTGCATAGGACCTGCCGACATGGTAGTTGGTTTGCGAGATGGATTAATGTTATTGGTCATGAGGAAGGTGAACGATGCTTCGTTGGATGTCAAACCGAGTTAGCCCGAGATAAACCGTTTGATCTGCCAACTCTTCAAGAGATCAATGGGCAGTATTCAAAGTTGGAAAATGGCACATGGTGGTAATTTTATTGTACAACTAGTGAAGCATTAATGAATTATTCCTTGCTTGTGTAGTCATGTCGATCTCAATCTGTGTGAAGATGTTGTTGGAAATCATGAAGGGTGATCTTTGAATTCTCATGCAGCTCTAGTTAAACGGTGACAATACATACGACACCAAATTGCCATGTTTGCACATGCATTTTTACTAAGCATTGATGAAGGTTGCCATTACCTCACACAATAAATACAAGAGGAATTAACTGCTAATAGTGTCATTCTTATAGTAGTTAGATCTGAGCACATTGTGGGTTGATTCTAATCAAGTTTGAGTGCTTGTCTGAGAAGAGAAAATGAGTAAGTCAGTAAGGAGGTCTGTTTGTTTGAGCTCACAAAAGCTCGGTCCTGCTATTCAAGAAGGTGCTTTGGTTGACAAGCCTAGGCTTGTGCCCACTAGATGCAGTAGAAGGTTGCAATTCCAAGACGTTGCTGCTCAACTGGTAGATGACAAAGGCAAGCAGTCGGTGTGCTCTATTACTAGTGTCGGTAGGAAAATAAGGTATGGGCATGGCTCCTCTGGATGCCAACACTCACCCATTGACCTTACGAGCAACACTTATGATGATGTAACTAAGACCGACTCAGACTACTATCGGTATTTAAGTTGCTTCAATCACGGTCTGCTCTCTGATGAGGAAATGATATATGTGGGCACATCAACTATTAAAACCCCAAGCAGATGGACTAGAACCATATTGGGCAAGGACATGAAAGAAGAGGAGGCTGAGGGTCTACCATATTGGGCAACAACTAGAAGCGGGCGTGTATACCAGGGTCTGAGTGTTGGTAAGGGTAGGGTGGTGGGTAAATAAGAAGTTGTTGTGGTGCCTTCATGGCAATTTGGTTTCCTAGTTTTTTTGCGTGGATAGCGACAAGGGGATTTTGATGACGATTTGTGTTCCCTTTTCTTTTAGATTTCCCCAGTTCATGCACCACTATGTTTTGCAGATTCGACGTGTGAGAAGTTTTGAAATGAAAGTAAAATGCAATGGAGATTTTGTTCAAATGAAAATCTATGGTGAAATTACATTTGAGCCCGAAGCTTGTTGCTCTCTTGTGATATAAAAGGGAATTCAAGGCTCATTTGTAGGGAGAGAACTAATGAAAGCTCTAGCCAGGTTTTGAGTTGAATATATGGGTAGAAAGATAGTTTTGAGTTGAATATATGGGTAGAGAGATATATGTCCTCTGATGAGAGTGATATCGTGGTGCCATTAGCTATTAAAAATTGAGAAGCGAGACAAAATAGAATGGTAGGCCCCATTTTGAGTTTGGGATGAATATATCCCAGAATTATCTTAAATTATTATCTGCGGATATGACTTATAAGCATGAACCAATGTATAATTCTAATATATTTTTCTCTCCTTATTGATTTAGTGAATTTTGAATGAAATTTTTAATGGTAATCATTCTTTTGAGAATTTGTTCAATTGTGTGTCTATGTTTTGGGTAGAATTCAATTTTAAAATGTTACGATGTTTCATATTTATATGTGTGAGATTGATCTAATATTCCAGAAAATGAATGTTAAAATATCATGAAAAAAATGGGCATAGAATGAATGTAGAAGTAAAATTATATTTGCATATATTCATAAAATTAGATCTAATAAACAAAAAATATATGCAATTGAAAATAAAGGAAAAATAATTCAACCCAAATTTAGATAAGAGAGATAATTAGATTATATGATAACTTTAAGGCTAGGGTTATGGTTTGATTAGGATTAGTGTTCGCTTAGGGTTATGATTAGAGTTATGAATCTACAATTAGGGTTTAATTAATAATGTTCATAGGGTTTTGCTTTCTTGGGAGAAGTTTATTGAATGGTAAGTGTATTTTATAAAATTAATATGTCGAAATTAATTTTTAGATAATACTACGTAATGATTTCATATGGTATTAAATTGTAAGATTAAGAATTGATAATGATTCCCTTCCTTCTTTTGCATTCCTTGTTGGCTACCATAATATATGGCCTTAAAATCTATTCATATTTTGAGCTTTTCTAAACTGCTTACAACATGACATCCAACAAAAAATTTGTTATGATTTTTCCAAACACAAAATCCTTAGAATTCTTAATGATGCGTAGGTTAATTCTTCTTTATTGCAATAAATAAATACACACTAATATATATATTATGGTTGAGGGAAAATATTAAAATATTTATATATATGAAAAATTTAAATGCAAGGGATTCAAGTACATACCTTTGCTTTTTTTAATGTTGATGAAGATACAAATCTTGATGAAGTGCCAAATTTGATGACATGATATAAAAAACTGGAATATCTTTGCTCTATGTGGCACTTGAATTTTTTTACAAAACTATAACTAACTCTAAGTCAAATTTGTGACTTTGGACCTATTTTGCATCAATAAATATGAGCTTTGACACATGCCTCCTAATCTAGCACAATATGTGCTTAAATGCTCAAAATAGTTGGGAGTAGTGTTGAGATTGGTGGATCTTTAGGGGAAGGTCAATGCTAAAATTAGAGAGAGGGGAAGAGAGAGATAAGTAGAGAAATACAAATAGAGATGGAGAGGGAGATATAAATAGGGGGAGATAGAGAGAGAGAAAGAGAGAGGGAGAGATAGATATAGAGATATATGGGAAGATAAAGGGACAAATAGGTTCAGATATGAAGATAGATAGGGGTATAGGGAGGGAGCAAGATATCAGGGAGAGATGGGGAGAGATAGAGAGAGGGAGGGAGAAAGGGAGAGAGATATGTAGAGGAGGGAGAGATAGAAGATGGGGAAGAAGGGAGATATATGTAGAGAGGGGGAGAGAGGGAGAGCGAGAGGGGGAGGCTAATTTTTTAGTTTAAATTCTATAAAATATTCAATAAATAATAATATAAATATTAGAAGAATTATATAATTTTTATTTTAAATTACACACTATTTATTTTTTTTGAAAAATATGTAATTTTTTAACCATTTTCCTATATATTTAGTATTAATATTTTTACATCTTTTAACAATTCAATATATAATAGAAATAAAATATAGTTAATAATTTAATTAACTAGCATACCTATATTAATTAATAATATATGTAAAACACGCCGAGAGTTATCTTTATCAAGATGCCTATTGACTTGAAAAATGCTTACATTTTCATGAATATGAATTTGGAAAGCAATCAATTTGATTTCATTATTGTTTGTGTCATTTTTTATCTCAATTCCCATATATAAGGGTACACATTCAAATTTGAAATCATACCAACTTGTTTATAACAAAAATCAACCAAGAATAATAAATTTAAAAGCAAAAATGTTCATCAATCATTAGATTTAGTATTGGCAGCATCAAAGAAGTATATCATGACAAAATGGCATTAACTAGATATATCAATTTTATTTTTCAAATGTTTGAATACATTGTTAACATTATATACATTCAAGCATTTGAATGTTATGAAACCTATAGCTTTACGAATTGGGTCTAATAAGAGAGTGGGAGAGAGGGATGTGAGGGGGTGGGAGAGAAGTGAGGGAGAGAATTAGGAGAGAGGGAGGGAGGGAGGAGAAGAAAGTGGGGCCAGAATGGGAGAGTGGGAGGGAGGTAGGAAAGAAGGTGGGAGAGTGGGAGAGGGTCTTGGCGAGAATGGGAGAGAGTGGGAGAGTGTGAGATAGGGAGGGAGAGAGTAGGAGAGAGTGGAAGAGGGTGCGAGAGAGCGAGAGAGAGTGGGAGAGAGTGTGGGAGAGTGAAAGTGTGGATACATAGGGTTTCTATACATAGTATTTGTAGGAGAATGGTATCTCTATTTTGAATTATTCTAAACCTTGTTTCTATGTAGTAGTTTTTAAATTCATTTTGTTGTTATACTCTATAATTAATAGTTTATATATTGTACTCTCTTTATACATGATTTTTAGCAAGATTGGGGACACTAATAGAACGTTCATTTTTTTTTTAAAAGACTAAGAAATGTAAGAAAATTTGACAACATGAAAACCATGAAAATAAAAGTGAAAATAAAAATTTAACATAGTAAAAATGGCCAATCATGTGACAAAAATGAAAAGAACCATTTGTTGTTACTCTAATATTTCAACCACATACTAAATTACCAAGTGCATTTTATAAATGTATCATGCAAGGAGCACAATATTGGGAATCAATGTGTGATTCTCATCAATAAATTAGACAAGCTTTGACATTGAAGGACCCAAGCTCTTTGTAGGTTTTCAATGAAGATTTAATTAGCCACTAATAGGAACAATAAGAAAATAGATAAATGTGAAAATAAATCCTAATCTCTAAGAGTGTTGTGCTAAGAATTACATACACATCTCATAAATTTCAATAGAGACATGAGACACATTTATAGAAATAAAGGAAATAAATAGCTATTTAGATAGTTATTAATTTACAAAAGATTAGGACCTACGTACTTCAAGAGATTAATAAAAATAAGTTTTTATTTATAATTTTTAAATTTGATAATTTTGAAATTATCATAGATGTAAAGTAAAGATAAAATATTTTTCAACAAAACAAATAAAAATGACAAACAAATAATGTGATTAATCAAGAATAACATGATATTGCAAAATACAATAAATAAAAGAATATGCATAATTGTACATAAGCCATCAAAAGTCTAAATATACCTATCTTTATAAAAAAATAAAAAATCTTTAAAATGACTAAAAATTATTAAAACTTATTAAGCTTCATGACAAAACACTACCTTCCATATAAAGAGTATATAACATGATACTTATAGAAAACAAATTATGTAGGATACCAAAAAATTGTTAAAAAGATAAGATAAGATAAAATTATAAATGAAACTAATCATATTAATTTCATAGTTAAAAAGATAATTCTATGGATCTTTAAATCTTTATTTAAAAAAATATATATTATATTTTATAAGAAACTTATACATTAAATTTTAATATTTAAGTTATACTAAAATCTAAGATGTTCAATATTGTTATTATTTTTAAATTATAATATTGATTAAAGATATATAATTATATTTATAAGATTTAAATTCATGATGAACTTAGAAAATATTAAAATCAATCAAAATTGTTTCTATTATCAAAATACTATATAGAGTAAATTATAAACTATTATAATATAATATTTGAATTTTTCTATTTCAAATGTTAAATAATTCTAATGTTAAATTTTTATAATTATAAACTTACCTTTTAATGATGTTAGTTTTAATTTAAAATTAGTTTTAAATATATATTAATATACCTAGATATATTCACCAAAATCCATTATCTATTATTGATTATGTAATTTTGTATGTATAATATATTTAAAATAAAATAAAAATATGTTTTTGAAAAAAATATATATATTTAAAAAATTAAACAATATATTTTTAAAATTAGAAATATATTAGAAATATTTTGAATGTATTCAACTATCAAAATATGATTTTTTTTTTTAATATACCATTAAAATCACTAGTTGCCCTAATTTCTCCGCTTTTGCTCATTTTTAATGAATTTCCCCCAAGCTTGTCAAATATATTTTTTTAAATGTTTTGCTTTGGAAGCAATGAAACATTTAAAATATATCGCACAAAAATTTCCTTGGGCCCCACCTTGTACAGTCCACATGGCAACCACCTATGATTTCACAATCAACCAAAGCACCATCATGGGATGGCGGGGAACAGATCAGATCATAGGATAGTTGATGAACAGTCACGCAAATTTGATCCCCAGATGGGATACGTGTCGCCCGCCCGCGATATCGCCATCCTACAATTCCCGATCACGGGATGGCAGACAACCATTGATCTTGAAGGCATTTTGATCGACGACAGCGCAAATTTCATCCTTCTGAAAAATAAAACATTCATTAAAGGGCAAGGGGACATTACTAGGCGGATGGAAAATAATGACATAAGTTTTTTTAAAACCATTCAGCACAGGGCCAACCAGGACTTAGGAAAATAAAACCTGCGGAGGAAATAAAATATTAAGACCAAAGGGAACAGGCCTAGACAGAATGATGAGGCATAAGATGTTTTTAAAACACTTCAAAAAAGGTAACGGAGAAATAGATCCTGACCAAGGCATTAGGTAAACACAAGGGTTTAAGATGAAGACAAAGCTAAAACCCCAACCCTAAGAAATTTTCCAACACCATGAAAGACCATTGACATAAGGCAAGGCATGAGTGAAACATTAGGAACAAAATTTGAAGTACCATCACTACAAGCATTGGATAATTTTATATTAATAGTTTGTCCTATCACAAATATAAAAGGTGAGCACAATAAATAACATGTATTTTCCCATTAAATGTGAAGGATTTTTAAAAAGTTATAGTGTTCAACTATTGGTCCATTTTTGTTCAATATAAGTTGTATTTTTAAATCATTATGTGTTGTTTTATAACCAACAAATAGATTTTGTGTTCAACTATTAGTCCATATGTGTTGTTTTATAAAATAGAACACATAGAACAAAACTTTGAAGTTCCATCACTACCCATAACCCTAAACCATAAAACATTAACCCTTAACCCTTAAACCCCAAACCCTTAAACCCTCTACCCTTTATCTCTCTCAAGTCTCTCCCTCCTACCCACTCTCCCTCTCTCAGGTCTCTCTCTCAGGTCTCTCCCTCCTACCCCTTCTCCCTCTCTTAGGTCTTTCTCTCTCACTCACTCCTCCCTCTATCTCTCTCCCCTCCTCTAAACCCTAAACCCTTAAACCATCTACCCTATACCATTAACCCTCTCCCTCTATCTATCTTCCACTCCATCCCCTTCTCTCTCTCTCAAGTCTCTCCATCCTACCCCCTCTCCCTCTCTTAGGTCTCTCTCTCACTCACTCACTCCCTCTATCTCTCTCCCCTCAACCCTTAACCCTAAACCCTTAAACCCTCTACCCTCTACCCTTAACCCTCCCTCCCTCTCTCTCTCTCTCTCTCCCAAGTATCTTCAATATCCTACCCCCTCTCCCTCTCTTAGGTCTCTCTCTCACTCACTCACTCACTCCCTCTATCTCTCTCCCCTTAACCTAAACCCTAAACCCTTAGCTTAGCAAGCCCTTAAACCCTCTACCCTCTACCCTTAACCCTCCCTTCCTTTGCTCCTCTCTCCTCTCTCCCAAAGTCTCTCCTCCCAAGCACCACTCCCTCTCGGAGGTCTCTCTCTCACTCATTCACTCTATCTCAAGTCTCGTCCTCCTGCCCCTTCTCCCTATCTTAGGTCTTTCTCTCACTCACTCACTCCCTCTATCTCTCTCCCACTCCCTCCCTCTTTCCCTCTTTCCATCTTCAATCTTCATATTATGTTTCTTTGCCTTCTAATTTTGCATTTTAAATGAAAAAACTTGGTTTTACACCTTATTTAAGTCATTTAATCCTTGATTTTTGTATCCAATAGATTTATTTAAAACTATAGACACCATCCAATTGAATTATGAGATTCCTCTCTTCTTCTATTAGGATGTAAGAAAAATCATTTGAGAGGTCTTTTGGATCTTAGCCATTCTACTTTCAAGGAGATCCTTTCTTTGAAAAGGTTTCTAAAGACTTGGATATTCCACTCTTTTAGTCTGAGTTTTATGAATTTTAACTTTCGATTGAATATGCACATCTTAGTGCAATGATCAACTATTTGGGTGAGCCAAGAGTCAGTGACAACCATTCCTCTCTCTCTCCCCTTCCCCTCTCTCATAACTCATAAAGAAGTGACATATTTCATGAAGTGAAATAAGTATTTTTTTTGTTTCAAATAAAATATCACAACTCTCCACTATAAGTGTGTGTGTGAAAAATGTATCAATATATAAACGAATTCAAACACATATCAATAAGACATTATATCAAGAAAACTGAAAAGGAAAACAGAATGAACAAAACTATTACTGCAGCTTCCCCGAACTCATCTTATTTCTCTCTAACTCCAGCGTTTTGTTGTTTCTAATTGCTCTCAGATTCAGCAGATCAAGTTCAACAAAATGGACAGCTGAAGAATGAGATGTAAATAAAAATGCATATTATGCTCAATGAAAGACTTTGCTAAGATGAAAATATTGTTGTGATGATAAAAGGAAGTGAGTGCATAAGTTGATTGCATGTATGTTCGTGCATTCGTCGTGTGTATGTGTGTAACCAAAGCTTGGATATGTACCAGTATTTATAGAGTCTTAGAAAGGATTCAATTGGCTAACATATTCTAACAGCCCGGATTAAGCTTGTTCGAATGGACGATGAAAGATTTTCGTAAGTGGAGAGGGAGATAGAAAGTTTCCCTTTTCCTTCAATTTTCGTCATTGAGATCCAAAGGGAATTTGTCGTTTCGAAGAATGAGTTTAGAATGAGTTAGAATTAAATAAAATAAATTTATTTAATTTGTAAGTGAAGATGGATATAGAAACTCGCATAATTAAATAAATTATATTTAATTATGTTTTAGAAGTGAATTTAGAGAGAGGAAAATATTAAATTAAATATTTAATATTTAATTTGATTATGGGATGAAGAGAATAATCCATTATTTGAATATTCAAATATTCAAACTTTAGAATGATATGATAATTAAAATAAATAATCATATTTATTTAATTTAATTAAGAGGAATGTGGGAAATGTCAATAATTAAATAAAATTATTTATTTAATTAAGGTAGAAGAATTAGAAAATGAACAATATAAATAAATAATTAAATTTATTTATATGTAGATGACTTTGGGAGAATTAATTAAATAAATTATATTTAATTAATTAACAAGCTTAATCATGACCATTTTTAGACGTATACATTTTGCCCCTCTTTGAAGTGATGTGTGAAACACATTGCTTCAAAGAAAAATAAGATTTTTCCCTGATATACTTTTGATGTTGATGCTGATGATGCCCCCTCGGGGGGTAAATCATGGATGAGGATATGGATTGCAAAAATTTTGCTAAACAATCGAGATTAGATAATGATATTCTGCGGAGGAGAGAGTGATTTAGCTCCCGACAAATGATGGAAAGAATGTCCCATTATGAAAATAAAGTCAAAGGCAGCAAACTTACCTTTGTTTGATCTTTAAAAGGTAAAAAAGTTGAAAAAGACAAGTCATTTGCACTTTTTGACTTTGTGAATACTGTAGCTCTGAGAGTGACCTTGCGACATGGAGATTCCTTATCATCACCACCAATTCAAGAGATCTCGCCGATACCAAAGGCCAGCAACGTATGGACCACCGATGAGTCAATCTAACCGCTTGTGCTTTCAAATTTTACGTTTGAAAGCAAATTGCATTATTTTTTCACAAATTTTGGGTTTGAAAATAATGTTTTAGCGCTTTCAATTATTTTTCCGGTGCTTAGGGTAAAAACAATAACGCATATAGGCTAGATTTGAAATAGTTAGGGTAAAACCAGTGTAGCGCATTCGATGAAAACAATAGCGCATATAGGGTGTCATTCAAAAATTTAGGAGTATGGTGCATATAGGAAAAATAGTAGCGCATATAGGAAAAAGTGCATCGAGCAAAAACAGTGGCGCATATATGGAAAGATGCAAAAAGCTAGATTTAAGCGCTTCGAACAAAAATAGTGGCGCATATAGGGAAATTGTGCATCTGGTAACTAAAGTAGCACTTAGGTTGATAGTTTTAGCGCATATGGGTTTTAGCGCATAGGGGAACTATTTGAGCGCATCTCGTGAAAAGAACGGCGCATATGGGTTTTAGCGCATAGAGGCCACAGAGTAGCGCATATGGGTTTTAGCGCATAGAGGCCATAGAGTAGCGCATATGGTGAAAATAGGCAGAATGTATGATTTGATGATAGTAATGCGAAAATGATATTTTATATATTGCTTCCTTGGTCAATGGATAGGTAAATTTTCGTGTCATCATGCTAATAGTGATAAAAATGATAGAATAATCTGAGGATTGATTGATAATTTTGCTTCCTAGAGTAGAAAACAAAGAGTAATTGTTTGATAACTTTGTTTCAAAAACAAAGAGTAGATTGAACTGATAACTTTGCTTCCCAGCGTAGAAAACAAAGAGTAATTATCAGATAAATGAATGATATCACTTCTGATAAATTTTCTTTCTGCGATAGAAAACAAATAGTAATTGGTGGTAGAGAAAATTGATATGATATCCAGATAGATAGATTGTGTATTGGTGTGCCTAATGGGATTGATTGTGTGATAGGGGTCATTGATAGGATATGATGCACTGATACGAGTCATTGATATGGGTCGGATATAGTTCACCGATATAGTTCACTTGATAAAGGTCACTGATAGATATAAGTTTAATTGATTTTGATTGATTCAGATTGAATGATTGGTATGATTCTGATTAATTATCCTTGTGATGACCAAAAAAAAAATAGGAGATTTTCAAAAACCTCCAGATTAGAGAGCGGCACTCGGTGGGATGGGATAGGATACCCGAGTTGACAACTGTTGATATAGCTTTAATAGATACATGTGGTTTGAGATCCTTGTTGGCTATGCTATCGATTCAGGTCAACAGAGAACTATTGACGGCACTGGCAGAGCGATGGCATTCGGAGCACAACACCTTTCATATGCCGACTGGTGAGGTGACGGTGACTCCGGAGGATGTATACAAGATATTAGGTATCCTAATGGTTGGTTCCCTTGTGTTCTATGATCACAAGGAGCTTGGGGGTACAGATGCTTTGAGAGGGGTGTATGGTGATGCACATATAGCTGGGTACTGGGTACCATGGGCTGACTTTCGAGGATATCTAGATTTTCCTACAATTTTGGGTGTGTTCATTAGAGGTCTTCTTTGTCCGAATCGCCAGTCAAAGGGATTATCAGTGGGATGGGGTAAGATTTTGGATCAGATGTTGCTACAGCTGCAGAGATATGCATGGGGGAGTTTCATGTTAGCGCATCTATATCATGATTTGCATCAAGTGGTGTACAGGGGTGCTTCCAGTTTGTCATGTGGTGTGACGCTATAGATCTGGACATAGGAGCATCTTGCTATGACAAAACCGGTGTGCCCTAGAGTTAGGCCTCCAGGTAGGCCCTATGTATATACGTATGCTATGTTCCTTACCCAGCCCAAGATGGGCAAGGTGGATTACTAGAGACGACTTCTAGATGATATGGATGCAGTGGTATGGAGACCATATCTTGATTGTGATCCATGGGATACAAATGATATAAAGATGCCATTTGTATGCATTCCTCAGTTTTTGATAGGGAGGACTCCTTTCATTCTTGAGAGGTTTCTGGCATTGCAGGTGCAGAGACAGTTTGGATTTACCCAGGGGATGGCACAGGGGGTTGCACACTATGCTTGAGGTAGAGATGAGGCCGGATGGGGGCCATGTATTTCCTATCAGACAACATATACATAGTTTGAGTCATTAGCACCCGAGGCATGGGATGACAGGCGACACATTGTTGATGCCAATATGTCTGATGAGTATTCTCTATATTACCATACACATCCATTTCCACGATTTACCAGTCCCAATGAGCCAGCACCCATTCTGGTAGTACCACAGCCAGGGGTAGTGAGACAGGAGGATGTGGCTGGTGGCGAGCAAGGAGCAGTTGGAGGAGAAGAGGTGGAGATCAGAGAGGAGGAGGAGAGTTCTGACGGAGATGATGGCGGGGATGGGGGATAGGTGTTGGGGAGGTCAAGGTTGGATATTCTAAGGGGTGTCCAGATCATGCGGTGGTCGAGGATAGGGATTGGGTGACGGATAGTGATCCGGATGGGATCCTAATCTCAGCAGGGACAGATAGCTACTCTTCAAGCCCAGGTGCAGACACTGCAAGGACAACAGGGACAATTGCAGAGTCAATTGATGTAGTCATAGGGATTTATTGTATAGCTATAGGCACAGCTGGCACAGGCACAGGCATAGACACAGGCACCTGCCCCAGACCCACAGTTAGCCCAGGTGATGACATAGAGATATGCATTCAGACAGAGAGTAGTGGAGGCAGAGGGCATCACTAAGAGGCTCATGGGCACAGTAGAGAGTGCATCATTGCGGGATGCCATTGCAGAGGGCATGGAGATGGCAAGGGAGGCCGAGTATTACAGAGTTAGGTACAAGGAGTTGTGTCCTCTTGAGAACAGAGAGCCATTTCCCTGATCTCGCAGCAGGACTAGGAGCAGATGTCAGACACATACACAGAGCATGGGAGTGAATGGGCCTCGGTGGGATCCATAAGCAGGTACCAGTGGGAGGTCACCTCCTTCCAGACCAGCTCCATCAGGGGCATCGACCAGCTAGTCTTGTGATGTATATCATTTTTGGAGCATGCATGTTGATTTTTGATCATGTCTTATGTATTTTTCTTTGGACATTTCAGTTTCATTGGAAATTTGGATATGTTTATTATTGATGATGAGCGATGATATGCAGCAGCGATGATTTGTGATGATGTTTTGTGCATTTATGATATGATGATGTGATATGCATTTATTTCTATGTGTTTATGGATTTTGGTATGCATTTGAATGAGTAAATGACTAACATGATATGCAGGATGATTTGATATGATGTTTTTATTATGATGATGATGATTGATGATGCGTACTAATGATGCCATGCAGGTGGATGACTTATGATGTGATTATGAAAATGTATATATGGAATGTTTATTTTTGGATTTGCCAATGCAGGTAAATGATGATAATATGATGAAAAATGAATGTTGTGTTCATGATATGCATTATGAATTTGTATGATAAAATGATATGATATGAATACTGATATGAATAGTGATGAGATGTATGATAAAATGTTATTGTGATGAAATGTAATTAAATGAAATGATAAATGAAAAGAATAATAATGGATTTATAATGATAATGAAATGATATGATAGGATAATGATAAGAAAATGAAATGACTGATAATGAAATGAAATGATAATGATATGATATGATAATGATAATGATACTGTGATGAAATAAATGATAATAATGATAATGATAATGAAATGATGAAATGATAATGATAATGAAATGGTGAAATGATAATGATAATGTAATGAAATAATGAAATGATGATAATGTAATAAATGATAAGGATAATGGAATGAAATGATAATGATATGATATGATAAGATAATGATACTGAGATGAAATAAATGATGATAATGATAATGATAATGAAATGATGAAATGATAATGATAATGTAATGATAAGATGATAATGATAATGTGATGATGAAATGATGACAATGTAATAATGAAATAATGAAATGAAAATGAGAATAAGAATGAATGATATGAATGGAATGAATGATAATTCAATGAATGATATGAAAATGTAATGAATGATATGAAAATGAAAATAAATGAAAAGATAAGATAACGATAATGAGATGAAATGAATGGAATGAAGGACAATGTGATGAATGATAATGAATGATGATGGAATGAAATGATCATGAAATGATATGATAATGATATGAATGATAATGAAATGAAAATGAATGAAAGGATAATGAATGAGATGATGAGATAATGAAACAAATGTTTGTATTGTCCTCCATAAATAGTCCAAAGAAACATGACAACCATTGGCCTTTCAAAACTCTGATGCAAATCCAATATGCAGTTATGTATAATGACCTAAAATGAGATGCAACTAAATGAAACCAACCATTTGTTGATCTTTTTGTTATATTTTCTGGAATCATCATAGAGCGCTTTTAAAATGTTGGAAGTGTGTACAAGCATCAAAGGGGAAATTAGCACCAATGATGACCTGAGTACAACTTTCATGATTTTTGATATAGCAAGCGAATACAAGCATCTAGGTATAATTGAACCAAGATGACCTAAGCATTTCTTGTACAAACAAACAAAGACTAACTACCTTTTGATGCAAATTTGGAATTGTCATCAATGATAAACTTTGGAAATCATGTCTCGCGACATACTTGCAATAGATGGATAGTTATCCTCAATACAACAGACAAAGAAAAATCATCCTCTTTCCTTACTACTCTAGTTCAATACATCATCGAGTGTGCTCCAGAGAGATGATATCAAAAATTAAACAACCAATGTTCAAAAATGAAATATTATTATTCCAAACATTATTCAGATTATAGATCATCTAGATATGAGTCATGATAGGGTACAAAGCTAAAAATTACTGTGATATGGATCAATGATTGGATAGTTATCCATATGGTTTGATTTTATTGTTTTATTTTGCATGATTTGGCTTTGATATCGTTGTCTCGTTGTTTTGGTAAAACCTGAAAGTTGATTGCTCCCAGTATGCCAATGTTTGCCCTTGGTATTTGCTGAAATGAATATGTACAATAAATCAAGCTATGATAATACATTATCGTTTTAGGCAAATGATGATAGCATGATGCTGGTGTGGCACTAAGATGATGGAAAAGATACATGAAAATGAAGGCTGAAAAGTTAAGTGCAGAACATGAATTAATAGATGGAGAGCTGCAAATAGCGTCTGTTTGCCAGATTTTCACTATTTGTTTTTATTGCATTTTTCTTGTCAATAGACTGCCTGTCGCCAGGTTTTCACCCTATGACATTCTTTTTCTTCTTTTTTTAGGACTTTTTCTGATTTTTTGTATTTCTTCAAGACTTTTTGATTTTTTTTGTATTTTTTTAGGACTTTTTTTGATTTTTTTGTATTTCTTCAAGACTTTTTCTGATGATGATAACTGCTTTAGACATAATACTTTTTCAGGTGTATGTTGTTGATAGGTTCGTCAAATAGGTCCCCTTCTGGTGTTGATAGCTTGTAGGCTCCTGAACCATAGACTGTGATAACCACATAAGGACCTAGCCAATTGGGTTCAAACTTTTCTTTCTTCTCTTTGTCTTGCTGATTGTGTGGGTTTTCTTTCAAAATAAGATCACTCACTTGAAAGGTACGTGGCTTTACTTTGTGATTATAGCTACAAGACATTATTTGTTGATATGCTTTTAAATGATCAGCTGCTCTTTGTCTCTTTTCATCTAGGAGTTCAAGCTCTTGGAGTCAGGAAACTCTGTATTCATCATCTATTGTAAGACCTTTCAGTCATACCCTGGGTGAGGGAATCTCAACTTCTAAAGGTAGTATGGCTTCTACTCCATAGACAAGAGCAAATGGTGTTGCTCCTGTTGGCGTGCAGATACTGGTTCTGTAGGCCCACAAGGCGGGATTGAGTTGAATGTGCCAATCCCTCCTTGAATCATTCACAGTCTTTTTCAAGATTTTTAATATTGTTTTATTTGAGGCCTCGGCTTGGCCATTCCCTTGTGGATAGTAAGGTGTTGAATATCTATGCTGAATGTGAAATCTTTCACAAAGTTCATCAACATCCTGATTTTTGAAAGGACGTTCATTATTTGTAATAATGGAGTTGGGAATGCCATAGCGACAAATAATATAGTTGAGTATGAATGATGATATTTATTTTTTGATAACTTTAGTAAGAGGTACTACCTCAATCCACTTGGTAAAATACTCTATAGCTGTGATGATGAATTTATGTTCGTTCGATGAAGAAGGATGAATCTTGCCCACTAGATCTAACCCCCATTGAGAAAATGGCCAAGTTGGCATGAATGGTTGAAGTTCCTGCGCATGAGCATGAATGAGATTCCCATGAATTTGACATTTTGAGCATGTTTTCACAAAAGTGAATGATTCCCTCTCCATTGTAGGCCAGTAGTAACCCATTCTAATCAATTTCTTGGATAAGGTGAGTCCACTCAAATGAGTACCACAGATGCCACCATGAACTTTTTGTAAAGCTTTGTCAGATTCCTCACATTCAAGACATCGAAGTAGAGTACCATCAAGACCACGATGATAAAGGGTGTCAGAGATAAGAGTGTAGCGAGCGGATTGGTGGATAAAATTGTGTTTTTGGTTACGGGATAAATTGGGTGGTAAGATATTGTCTTTGAGGTAGGCATAAATTTTTTGTACCAAGGTGAATCAAATCCGACCAAATGGAAAATGATTTGGCTTTCAGGGGTATCATAAGCAGGTGTAAATGATTGTTCCACCATAAATTCATAGTGAGCCTGAGTTTCTGGGAGTTGTAACAATGATGCAGTCGTAGCCATGGTATCAACTGCCTTGTTATCAAGCCTTGGAATTTGTGTGAATTTGATGTCCACAAAGTATTTTTTGAAGTCATCAACCATCTTTTTATATGGTAATAGTTTGTCATCTTTGGTCTGATAATCGTCATTGATATGATAAATGACTAGCTATGAGTCACCATATACTTGTAGTTCTGGAATCCTCCATTCTATTGCTATTTTAAGCCCAGTGATCAATGCTTCATATTCGGCGATGTTTTTGGTGCATGGAAACATCAGCCTATATGATCGAGGAATGGTGTGTCCTTGAGGGGTGATGAAAAGTATGCCTACCCCCGATCCATGTTGAGTGAAAGAACCATCAAAATATAACGACCATGGTTGTTTATATTCTGTAGTAAAGACATCAACATCTAAAAATTCAATGTGCAGGGGATGGTCTGCTTGTAGTGGTGCTTTAGCTAATTGATCAGCGATAACTTGTCCTTTGATTGCCTTGCGATCAACATAATGGATGTCAAATTCACTCAGAATCATTACCCACTTTGCTAACCTACCTGTCAATGATGCTTTGCTCAACAAATACTTGAATGGATCAATCTTTGAAACTAGATTGATTGTATGAGTTAACATGTAATGCCAATTTTTTTGTGAAGCAAAGACTACTGCCAGACAAGCCTTCCTGATAGAAGTGTAGTTGAGCTCATGACTTGTTAGTGTAGACACTGAAAACTGGTTTAAGCCTGCGACTTCAATATTCTTCATATTTCGTATTCTTCATGGTCATGATTAAATAATGTCAATTATTTAATTATTCACTTTAACATTAATTCTTCTATTAATTAAATAATCTTAATTATTTAATTAATTCACATTTTTCTTTATTCTATCGATTAATTAAATAAATACTTTTATTTAATTATGTTACTAATTAACCTTATTCTTCTGATTAATTAAATAAATTCTTATTTAATTTACCTTTATCATATTTCAACTATAATTAAATAAATTCTTTATTTATTTAATTATTCATTTAAATCCCTTCATCATTTAATTAAATAAATATTATTTATTTAATTATTCTTCGAATATCAAGTTTTGAATTAAATGAATTATTTAATTCATTAATTCTATTTTAACGCATTCTTCTATATTTTAGATAATTATGTGAGTTATCTAAGTATTCGCTTCTACTCGACTCGACATCTATTTTAATCGCTCAGTTAACTCTTGATTTAATGTCTGAGTGGCATTCTCGAGTAATCTCTTCGTCAGATCATTCAATCGTCCAGTTCTAACTCATTTGCATGTACATGCAGATTAATTAAAGATTCTTATTTAATTAATTAAACCTTGTGCGTGCATTCGAACAAGAGTTGCTTTAATCAATCTTTATCTTTGTCATGCAAAGATAATTCTTCTTTTTTCGAATACCAAACTAAGATTAAATCATTTATTTAATCGTTAATCCTATTTCTATTTTATATCACTCATGTCACTACTAACAATTATCAAAATGCAGATCTAATCAATCAATCTCAATCGTCCATTAATCTTTCGATCTCGGCCTGTCGTTTGAATGATCAATTTTCTATAAATTGATTTATCATTCTTCATTCCAATCTCTCTCGCGAAATCTTATGACTTTTGAGAGCACTCAATCTTGAATCTTTGATATTTTGCTAATCACTATCTTAGGTTATACTTGCATGAATTACGAGAAATCTGAGGGCAATTATACTACACAAGCAAAATGGAGAAGGGAAATCGAGATGAATCATGGAAATACGTTTGAAATTGGTGAGATTGTTTCAGTTTTATTTACGTTTTGACTTCCTTTGTTCTTTGTTGCTTAACATTTAGATTTGCATTTTAGATTTTAGTAATTGCATGTTTGCTCTTAATCTTGTTTTTCTATTGTGCACTTTCTATGGCGTTACATTTGGTGAACCTGATGTGAAGACACCATCTTCGTGAATCTGTAGACTTTTACTTTGATTTTTGTAGGTTTTTCGTACAGAATGACGCATCTGACTGACGAAACGACGCAATTGATTTCTTGAACCACATCTGACAGAACAAACGACGCATCTGAGAATATACAATGCATCTGACAATTCCTGAACCGCAATTGACTGGTAAATACCGAGCCGCAATTGAAGAAGAAACGACGCATCTGACTGGTAACACAACGATTCAATTGAATGGTAAAACTTTATTTCTATTTTTCAGAAATCTAAAATTTTTAATTGATTTGTGTGTTACTAATATATGATTTTCAGCGTGTGTCTTGAGGAGTTAACAAGCTTTTGCAGGACGATTGATGAAGACAATATTGAAAATTACTAACGAGTTTTTCTGTAGGACACTTGTCGAAGACCCTAGTTAATTTTGAAATAGATTGTTTGGTAGCATAGCAAATCTTTCGTTTGGTTAAAATTAACAAGTGTCTACTATGTTTGATGTGAAAGCACAAGTTTGGTCACCCTTACGACTTGGTACATTGAAGTATCCTCTCCCCTTGTGCATCCGTGTGATCCTGGGTGTAAGAGAAACGGTTACCAACTCTAGAACTTGGGCCTGTTTTGGTGGGAAAAAGTACTCACCCCAGGACGACTCAGACCGATAGCACCCTGAACCCAAGGGACTTCCAGCTGGTATATAAAAGAGGATTCTTGGGGAAAGTTCAAGAATCACGCATATGATTCTGACGAGATGGATCCGAAAGGGGACTCGCGCCGCATGGATCATGCCCTATGAACGGAATGACCATATTAAACACCTTTTGTTTTAGAGACCAAGCTATTTGTGGCCGTTGCTTGGTGTAGTGCAGGGTACAGTATCATGCCCGAAGACACTCACTACTAATCCCCTTGAGTAGAGATAGCAGTTTTTGGGAGGTCATTACCCAAGAATTTGAAATTGGTGTGCTCGAAAGACGTTAATGAGCCATGGAGGGGAGCCAATGCCACCAAATTTCTAAGCTATCCGCTCTCGAGAAGGAAAGGTGTTTATCACCAATCTAGGGTATTTCGGTGGGCTATACCGAGTATACAAACCCTAGGCCTTTGGCCTATTAGGATGTGCTTGTCTGTTATCAATTTAAACATTCTTTGAGTCCAAAATCAAAACTTGAAACACTTTGTCTTATGATTGTCTTTGATTGTTAGAATTTGATCACAAGAAAATGGAGTCAATTTAAATCTCATCACTAAAAATACACAGAGTCACAACTATTCACCAGAAACTCGCAATTAATTTTTAGAGTCGCATTTGTTATCGGGAGTCGCATCTGTTTAATTTTGAGTCACAACTGTTAAACTTGAGTCACATTTGTTTATCTGTGAGTCGCATCTGTTAGTATCAGTCGCATCTGTCTAGAGTAGAGTCACATCTGCCAGTTAACTCACAATTGCTTTGGAAAAACTGCATGCGTTATATTCTAAGTCGCAACTGTCAGTACAAGTTGCATCTGTTAAAAAGGTTAACCACATCTGTCAGAGTTAAACTAAACTTTACCAAAGAAACGCAATTGATTACTGGAAAACCGCAACTGTTAATTTTGAACCGCATCTATTAAATCCTGAGACGCATCTGTTTGATTATCAAAAAACTAGAATTCATAGTAACTGACTAGTCAACACGATTATACCAGTTTCAGTTGTCTTTACACAAACAGTTCTTGAACAGAAACCTAAAACGATTTGCTCAATTTTGTATTCTTTAGGTTCATTTAGTCATTACCATAGTTGTCTAAATTTAGAGATTAGTTTCATCTTAGACTACATATTACCTTGCATTAAACTTCTAGGAAAGTCACTTTTACAAACTTTAGGATAGGTCCATCATCTATACTCTAGAAAAATCATAGTGTCAACAAAATTTGTCATTGAACCTAGTCCTATCATCTTTTCTTTTGTCCTACGGAGAGTCCGCCTAGCTCATCAGTCTAGTTAGGAGACTCAAGTTATCTTTGATCCTTGTCCTACAGTGGTTCTTTGACATAACTAAATTGCCACCTTGGTTAGACTTTAGGTAGTTGGTACCCTCTTCTTAGGTTTACAGAATTGATTGCCTTAGAAGCTTAGTTGAACTTTGCATTTTTAGATATTGTCATTTTAGACTAGCGTCATCTTAGAACATTCCTTATTTTGCATTCAGAAAATCCCAAAAACATAGCTTAGGTTGCATACCTTAGACTTAAGTCACTCTTTGCATTGTCATAACTTAGTCATACTCCATCTTTCATCATAACCTCACCACCATGTCTACAATTTACCTTGATATGCGTGCTAGTCAAGTTGAATACTAGTTACTCCATAATGGTCCATTCCAACAAGCCATAGACTTCAAAAGACAATTTATCCAATCCAAATGCCAACCAATGTCAACCCATGGTCAACTACCTACATACCCTTCCTATCAACAATCCATAAGTTCTAGTCCTCCATCCATCTACCCTCATTATCAAGAGTCCCTTAGCATAATCCATGCCATGAATCCACAACAAACGTCCACTTATCACCCTTATCCTAACCTTGACAAGGGAAACCAACCTTCCACTAACCCCTTACAAGCCTCCATGTCCTACCCTAGTCCTTCATCCACTAATTCCTTCCAAGCCTCCATGGCCTATCCTAGTCCTTCATCCACTAATCCCTTCCAAGCCACTCCATCTCAGTCTACATTTAGTCATGAAAATGCATCTATTCATGGTCTCCAAAATCACATCCCATCTACTAAACTTGAGGATACATGTCAAATGGAAAGTCCAAAGCATGACTTCATGGCTTCAACTTCATGTTAAGATCAAAGTAGTCTATCCCACGACCCTATCTTTAAGTCCATCCAAGAAGTCCTAGATAATCATGGCATCCAAAATACACCTATCCTTAATCAAGAATCCATTCCCAACCACATCATTCAAGAAAAACCCATCTTTGATCAAGACACTACTATTGAGCAAGAAGTCCAAAATGATCCACTCCTTGAATTGTATGCCATTCATGATCAAACATTTGAAGACAACCCTATCCAAGTATCAAACAAATCCATTTCCCAAAATGAGACACTTGCCTCCTTTGAACACATAGATGATATTCCTCTAGAGCAAGAGTCTCCTACTCTAGACATATTTTCAAATGACCAAGTTATAGCTGAGTTCATTGGACTCTATGACAATGACCATAAAGACAGTTTCAACATCGACTTGGAAGCAACAGTAGAATCATCTGAGTTTGATATGTCACAAAATCACATCAAAGATATCCAACATGTCAATGAAGATACGACATCCTATCAACTAGGATCATCCACTTTTATCAAATCAGACTTTCTTGTAGATGAGGAGATTCCAAGCAACAATTTCCACAAACACAATGATGGGTTAGCATCTTGCTTCCAAAATGAAAAATACCCCATCGCAAACAGAATTTGTCAGAGCATGCAGTATCAAGGAAAAGGACTAGGCATACATGAGCAAGGAATTCTAGAACCAATACAGTTTTAGGAAAATCCTAGACATCAAGGTCTTGGTTATCCTTCAGTCAACAAATCTAATGATGTTAATGGTATCTTCTCGATATTGGGGGAAACTTTATCTGATACAAACATCAAAATGGAAGCCATGCGTAGTTCTTACCATAAGGTTGTTGCCAACACTCCTTCCATCCATACCATAAATTGTCATTCTAACATGAATAAACCTTCCATTTGGAACCAACAAAAACAAAAGTCTTACAAATTCAAAGTTCAAAATCAAATATCAAAGGCCATTGAATCAATCAAAAATCCAAGTGGACAAATAAAGTCAAAATGGATCCCAAAGAAAAATGGATCAAGCAAAGAAAATAGTTCAAAAGTAAAAGTCAATCGAAATGTGGAGCCACAAGAAAAGAGGACTCCCACATATAATAAATGTCCACCTCCTTCAAAATGGTCATCATACAAGGCATATAAAAGTCATAGTTCCAAACATTATCCCAATATGAAACCCAGTCTCCATCATCCATCACCCCAAGTTTGGCAAATGAAAATTCCTACATCTAAATTTCCAAACGCGTCTACCATCATCCATCATAATCCTACATCTTGCCTAAAGTCTAAAAATCCTACGTCACAAATCCATCGCATCTTGGCAGCAACTCTTTATTGTAAGGACTCCCATGGCACTCTATCACGATGTGCGTATTTTGATAAGGCCAACTCTAGTATCAAAAAGGATTACAATGACATCAATCAATTGTATGCAAGTGCTATCATCCTAACAAGGCAACTACTTCATCAAGGTTATTATTGGCATATCATGGCACCAGTCTCTACATCAGCACCATCAATGGATTCGACACAATCAATGATCATCTAAAGCATCGAGGCCATCTAGAAAAAGAAAAAGAAAAAGTCACTTTGATGTAAACCTAACAAACAGGCATCTTGGTGACACCAAAAGAACCAAAAAAAAAAATTCAAGAGAAAAAAACTCCATCCAATAGTGAAAACCATTCTTATGGCGCTTTGGATAAGTACCATGATGAAAACTTGGCAAACAAGCGTCATGTGTAAGAAATTATCTATATGGACTATTACACTTGGGGGCAAGTTGTCTCATCTCCCATACCCTTCGTATGACATTTTCATCTATCCATCTAAGCCCTACCACTCATGCCCATTTTCCCACCTACTTTGATCTTGATAAGGACTGGGGTGCAAACATAAATTGTGCTTTGGAAAAACTTTTGATATGTCTATCCTTTGGTCATACACTATCCATGAAATATCATGTCAGAGCCTTCATAGCATTTTTCCAAATGGGTTATCCTTATACGAAATACCTATCACATGCCTTGGTTTTTCCCTTGTCAATGGTCTAAGGATCTTCCATCATAACATCTAATCCTAAAAATTCATTCCAAATGCAACAAGCCCAATCCATACAATCTTTCTATACATCCTAGTGCATCATTCAAAACATTACTTGGCTTTATTTCTAGCCTGGTTGCAAACCTTAATCCTTTAGTCACATTATCATCATCCTCATGTTGTTTTGAGATGTGTCCTTCCCACATCAAACAACATTGTCACCATTCTCATCACCTGTCAATTGGTTTTCAGCTTGACTAGGGGAAAGATCATGGTTGTCCTTGGATTCTTGTGCATGCTTGCTTGGTTGCTTGTAGGAATCATTTCCCTGTGCATAGTCCACTACCATGTACACAGTCCTTATCCCTGTACATAGTCTACTACCCTATACATAGTCCTTATCCCTATACATACTACCTATCCCTGTACATATCCCTTATCTTTCATATCCATCACTTGTATATACCATTCGTAATAAGTGGTAGTCTTTCCCATAACTTAGAGCGATTGACATTGAGTGCAATTCATATCCCCCATTTTTTTCCTATTCATAATCAATTGGTCTTATACTCGACTGGGGGAAAACACTTGACATGTGTCATATTGGTTCTTACATTGGCTGTGTTGATGACGTAAAACCATAGAAAAATCCACAAACATTGAAAAATGTCCTGAGAAAATACAAAAACATCAGAAAACTTCAAAAAGACAAAAAAAATCAAAACATTTCAAAAATCCAAAAACAAAGTCAAAGTCGGTCGCACTTGTCAGTCTTTGTCGTTTGTTGAACTACGTTGCCTCTGCGACTGGACGTAGGCAAGGCCATCTGCCGATGTGCCCCCGAGGCATTAGGTCGGTCTGTTTAGGTTTGTCTGTATAAAATCATGCTTTGATCCATATGTCTATATGACAAGGTCATTGGTCGTGTCGAAATACGAGTTCTCTGTGTGTACAACATAGGCAAAGCCATCAATCGATGTGCCTCTGAGGCCGTACTAGGTCAGTCCATTAGGGTTCATCACATTCACTTTCACACATGTCTTCTATTTGTAGTCAGTCTTGTCAGTTAAAGTCAGGTCGAACTACGAGGTCTCTGCATGTACAACGTAGGCAAGGCCATCAATTGATGAGCCCCCAAGGCCGCACTAGGTTAGTCCTTTAGGGTTTGTCATCACACATAGTCAATTGTCAACGCATCGTCTCAAGTCATGCATCAATCTAGTGAACAAGTCAGCAATGTCTCTAAGTCAAATCAAACAACTTGCCAAACAAAACAATCAAAACAATCAACAAATGCTACAGGATGTGTCCTTCCTGGAAACAGACATCATCATCATGGAAATCAACATGTATCTTGTTTAGGATGAGTCCTTCCCAAATACTGATATCGGCAAAACAATCTATGTCTTATACAGGATGAGTCCTTCCTGCATAATCAACATTGTCAAACAATCAAACATAGCCTTACACAGGTTATCACATCAACGGTATCTGACTCAACGTCTTATATGATACATGTCTTTCTAAAACCAGGCTTTGTCATGCCTTATACAGATAGTCATAACATCGAAACTAGACTCACAGTCTTATCCAGTATGTGTATCTCCTGATATCAGGCTTTATCAATCAATCCTTTTATCAATCAAAACAAATCAAACAAACAAATCAAGTTTTGGCAAATATTTTATTGGCTTTTTGACTTTATGGCTTATTTATCTTATCTTTTCACTTGGCTTTATGATGAGAATTATGTTACTAGCTTTCTCAAGGATGTCCCACGAAGGATTTAGAGAAGCAACGATGTATCAGAATTCTATTTTCTTTGACTGCTGTCTATCGAATCTCTTTTCAATTTGATTTTTTGGTCATGTTACTAGTTTCCTCAAGGATGTCCCAGGAAGGATTTAGAGGAGCAATGATGTCCCATGACCCGTCTTTTACTTTGATTGCTGTCTGTGGTTTGTCCTGACAAAAAGACTGGGGCAACTTGTGCCCTTAGTATGAGTTAATGACAATCCTTGTCTGCGACTGTCTGTTGTCAGCAAGTGGATGACCTTACACACCTTGATTTACGTCATATCATGGTGTTTTTCTCCATTTGTATTAGTCCCTCCCAATGATGATAAAGTGCAAATACCTTTTGTGATACAACGAAATATCGAAGATTGCTAATACTAACATCTATCTCCTTTCTTTCAATCTTTCTCAATCTTTCTTTCCGCACTAATAGTTCTTCTTTCTTGCATTATGATGGAGTCCTATGGCACAAAACATATTATACATCATCCTGCATCAACATACATACATATAGGCATATTTCATATCTAGATCATCATGGAATAATAGACATTCATCATCATCCAATACATATCATAAGCATTCCATGTATAAAACAACTATAAATACATGCATCACATTACATTTGTATAGCATCACATATAGCCAGCATTGTACATATAACATCATATTACATTTATAATTATAAATTGCATACATCACATAGAATTAACATTATATCATTAGCTGCATATACACATCACAAAATACATATACTCATCCATCACATAGGCATATCATATAAACATCACATGTATAAATAAAAATTGCATAATCAATACATAGACATGCATATCATGAGAATCACCGCCAAAATCATATATATATCTCGCTCAACTGTGTCACATCACAATGTCATAATGTATCAATAATACATGGAAGCCCGCAGGCTATAAGATCATAATACAATGTCTCGATGCATCTCAAAAAGTATCCCTATCCTGAAATGCCACTACTATCATGCCTGGAGCATTTGGAGGAATGATGCTAGGAACCCAATGACCTATGAGCTGAGGGAGGTCTGTCATACGGACCTGCTCTGCGTGGCTGCTCCACCCCCTCTGTGCTGACTATCCTAGTGTGGGTCCTGGTCTGGGACCTGCTATTGTGTGCCACTGAGAAACTGGGAGCCCGTCTCTCTGGCAGAATCTCTACCTCATAGAGATCCCGATAATATCTCTCCCTCTCCCCAGCTCTGACTAGCTCTCTGGTGAACGTAGCTGATGGTCCTATGCACAATGCCCTAAGCTCTATAAATCTTTGCTCCATCTCCTATCTCCAAGCTATGGCCTAGTCCCTATCCATCACTACTCTGTCTCTCTCCATCCGATATGCATCCCTCTCAACCATCAGAACTCTCATCTGCTCCTCCAAGGATGCAACCTGAGCACGCAGTGTATATCTGGATCCTCTGCCTCTATATCATCCTGTCTATCCCTGGCTCTCCCATCCTCCTCCTCATCCAACTCCTCTAGGATCTAATCTTGAATCTCTCTCTTGTGATCATCATCCTCATCATCATCCTCCTGATAGACACCCAACAAACCCAGGGCATCAATCTCTGCCTCCTCTCTACCTGCCTCCTCTCTGCCTACCTCCTCGACACCTGCCTCCTCCTCTACTGGGATATTTAGGATGGCTACCTCTACCAGATGCATCTCCTCTCCACCTCTGACCACATCCTCCTATCCTCCTCTCCCCATGTCTAGCATGGCCACGTCCTCCTCTCCTCGCCCCTCCTTACGGATCGGTGATAATGGTGGCTCTCATCCCCTCTGACCACGTCTCCCTCTCCTGCCTCCATGCCATCCACCTCTGCCATCATCTCCTCCATCACCATGACCTCCTCTGCCTCCCTGACCTCTACCTCTGTTGTGCCTGCCTTGTGGCCCTGTCCCTCGCCGCTCTATCGGTGCTGGTTGCTTTGGATCTGTCAAAGGGATCGGCCTATGAGCTGCCCACCACTGATCATACTCTGTTGTGGTCCTTGGGTCTGCTAGTCCATCTCTCCATCCCCATGGAATGCATGTAGCCCATCAATATTTGCCTCTGCCATGGCCACTGGAATCTCTGGCCCCTATAGCGGGACCTCTCGCGAGGATCTCACAAACTCTGCTCGTCCTCTAGGTACATCCTGCACCTCTCCAAACTATCGTAGGACACGATCTAGCAACTGACGCTCTATGATATGAACATGTGATACTATCCGTCCAACCAAGTACTGTGCCTGTCTACAAAATGGCAAGTGCTCATCCTCATCTCACCACTCCTCACACCCCAGGTATGGCCTCCATGTGAACTGCTGCATCGTGTCTATCGCATGTCTGAAGTACCTTGTATCTCCAATGTGATGCTGCGTGGTTGCCCCCACATAGCGGAAGGCATAGGGGGCTCCATGTGGCAGATCAACTATTGTAGGTGGCCAAAAGATGGCAATATGCTCCCATGCCCATACCATCAGGAGCGTGGTGCCACAACTCATCGACTATGCCTCTCGATAGGAAATATCATGTAGATGGAAGTATAACATCCCAAGCACATAGGAACCCCAAGCATATACAACTTGGCACTCAAGCATACCCACTAACATCTCTCCCCACCCCACGGGAAAGCCATGACCTCAGTGGTCAGGAAGTACTATCCTGCCTATCAAAGTAGCCAATAGACAGTCTAGCTGTCTATATCTCTGGGCCAATACCCGCCATCTAATCTCATAATCATTGAAACCTAACTACCTAATGTCAGCATGGGGGTAATATCTACACATCTCAGCAGCACCCCTCTGGGTATCATATGCCACCTGTGTCCCTCTAATCAGAAGTCTCAGTATCCTATAGACATCCTCTAGAGTAACCATGGCCTCTCCAGTCAGTAGGTGGAAGGACGATGTCTCTGAGTGCCACCGCTCACACAATGCTGTCAGTAGTCCCTGATTCACCTGAATCTGGGGAATGTCTGTCACGTGCAACAAACCAAGGTGCCATAGAACCCGTTGCTTTGCCGGTCGCAAGCTATCTCTAAATCAAAATGTAGTAGGTCTTGACTCCCATGTATAAATTGTGTCTAATACAACCTGCAATGGCATTATCCATGCCTCATGTCAGCCTCAATCATCTATTCTAGTGCAAAATGACTATACTACATGAAATGCAAATGCGTCGTTATTTTGCACATGCATCATCCTTTTTCACATGCATCACTTTTTATCAAATGCGGTTCATAAAGTTCAAATGCGTTGCTTTTTAACAAATGTGGCTAAATACATCAAATGCATTTGACTAAATTCATATGTGTTGAAAAATAAAACTTGCGATGCATGAAATTCAAATGCGTTTCTAAATATACATATGCGGCTAATATAAATGCAAATGCGATTCAAAAAGTCAAATACGTTTCAGAAATAAACAAATGTGTTGAACCGCTGAAAACTATACAAACTGGCCGACATAAGAATACAGATGCGGTTTTCTGGATACACATGCGTCGTTCGCGCACGCATATGCGATGAATTAATAAAGCGACACATAACTAAAAATTAAATTAAATGCATTAAATTATGCGCAAATCAAAATTTTCAAAAGCCAATTTTTAAGTACATACTGGGGGGTCCGCGTTGGCTGGTCTCTGGAATGTCCAGATCCTATAGGCTCGGTGATGGGTGGTCGGAACAGGAGACATCGTCGCTAGGAGTCCAGAGCAAAGTCTCAAATTTCTAAGCTAGGTGGGTGCAAATGAATAGGTTTTTACTCCTATTCCTATATATACCTAGGGCTTAGGTGGCCTTTCTATCCTACTGGCCATGTTAATTTCCATTTTCAATCAACCCGTACCCATTCATCGCATTTCCAAACTCAATTCCGCAAACTCCACTGCATTTATGCCTATCCAATGGACAAATCGGACGCATTTCCAAATTTTTCTAAACTTTTCAGAAATTTGTCAATTTTCTCGAGGGGGCATGCCTTCACCTGTTTTAATCTAGAGCATTATTGGAGCGTTACTGGGGCATATTTTTTATTTATTTTCTTTGACACAACACCGAAATGACATTGTAACAAAGAGGGGCAAATGTAGACACCGAAAATTGGTTTAAGCCTACGACTTCAATATTCTTCATGGTCATGATTAAATAATGTCAATTATTTAATTATTCACTTTAACATTAATTCTTCTATTAATTAAATAATCTTAATTATTTAATTAATTCACATTTTTCTTTATTCTATCTGATTAATTAAATAAACGCTTTTTATTTAATTATGTTACTAATTAACCTTATTCTTCTGATTAATTAAATAAATTCTTATTTAATTTACCTTTATCATATTTCAACTATAATTAAATAAATTCTTTATTTATTTAATTATTCATTTAAATCCCTTCATCATTTAATTAAATAAATATTATTTATTTAATTATTTTTTGAATATCAAGTTTTGAATTAAATGAATTATTTAATTCATTAATTCTATTTTAACGCATTTTTTTCTATATTTTAGATAATTATCTGAGTTATCTAAGTATTCGGCTCTCAACTCGACATCTATTTTAATCGCTTAGTTAACTCTTGATTTAATGTGAGTGGCGTTCTCGGTAATCTCTTCGTCAAATTCAATCGTCCAGTTCTAACTCATTTGCGTGTACATGCAGATTAATTAAATATTCTTATTTAATTAATTAAACCTTGTGCGTGCATTCGAACAAGAGTTGCTTTAATCAATCTTTATCTTTGTCATGCAAAGATAATTCTTCTATTTTCGAATACCAAACTAAAGATTAAATCATTTATTTAATCTTTAATCCTATTTCTATTTTATATCACTCATGTCACTACTAACAATTATCAGAATGCATGTCTAATCAATCAATCTCAACAGTCCATTAATCTTTCGATCTCGGCCTATCGTTCGAATGATCAATTTTCTATAAATTGATTTATCATTCTTCATTCCAATCTCTCTCGCGAAATCTTATGACTTTTGAGAGCACTCAATCTTGAATCTTCGATATTTTGCTAATCACTATCTTAGGTTATACTTGCACGAACTTACGAGAAAATATGAGGGTAATTATACTACACAAGCAAAATGGAGAAGGGCAATCGAGATGAATCATGGAAATAAATTTTAAATTGGTGAGATTGTTTCAGTTTTATTTACATTTTGACTTCCTTTGTTCTTTGTTGCTTAACATTTAGATTTGCATTTTAGATTTTAGTAATTGCATGTTTGCTCTTAATCTTGTTTTTCTATTGTGCACTTTCTATGGCGTTACAGTTAGTGTTCTACTGATGTAGTAGATTGCACGTTCTTTTCCTATATAGTCTTCTTGCACTAGCAGTGCCCCCAGAGATGTTCTGTTGTGGCAATGTATAAGATTAGGGGTTTATCTGGATTTGGTGGTACGAGAACTGGTGGAGTCATTAAATACTGTTTGATTTGTTGAAAGGCCAATTCACATTTGTCCTCCCACTTGAAAGGAACATTCTTATGCAGTGGATGTGTGAAAGGTAAACTTTTGTCAGCCAATTGTGCAATGAACCTTCGTATAGATTGAAGTCATCCTTGCAATGATCTCAATTGACTGATGTTCCTTGGTGGAGGCATTTCCATAATTTCCTGTACATTTTGCAGGATCTACTTCAATTCCTTTTTCTGAAACAATGTACCCCAAGAGTTTTCCAGATTTGACCCCAAAAACACATTTATTGGGGTTGAGGCGAACTTTGAATTTCTCTAATCTTGCAAATATTTTGGACAATATTTCAAGATGTCCTTCTCTGGTGTATGATTTTTCCAATATGTCATCTACGTAATCTTCCATGAAGATATGCATCATGTCATGAAAGATTGTAGTCATGGCTCTTTGATAAGTAGCCCCGGCATTCTTTAGACCAAAAGGCATGATGTTCCAACAATAAGTTCCCCATGGACATGTGAAAGTTGTTTTCTCTTGGTCTTCAGGTGTAATCTTAATTTGGTTGTAGCCAGAAAAACCATCCATTAATGAATACATGGCATGGCCAGCTATCAGATCAACTATAATGTTGATGTTTGGCAGTGGGAAGTCATCCTTAGGACATGCTTTATTAAGATCTCTGAAATATGTGCATATTCTCACAGTTTTATCTGGCTTGGATACAAGAACAATGTTGGAGATCCATTCCGCATAATCAATTGGTCTTATGAAGCCCACATCAAGGAGTTTTCTCAGTTCTTCCTTAACCAATAATGCAACATGAGGGTGCATCTTTCTGAGTTTTTGTTTCACCGACTTGGCCCCTGGTTTGATAGACAAGTGATGCATGATAAGATCTGGATCAAGACCAGCCATATCAGCGTAAGACCACGCAAAATTGACTTGATTTGTGTTTAGGAATTCGATGAACTCTGGTATTTCTTTCTCTGTCATTGATACAGCTAACTATAAAATTCTTGGTTTGTCAGAAGTCTCAAGATTGACAGCATTTGTAGGCTCAATCAAAATAGGCGATCTCTCATGGTAGTGCTCCAGGAGAGTGTCAAGATTCCCATCATCTAGTGCCTCAAAGAGGTTTTCACCATCTGATACGCTCTTTATTTTATCTTTTGTTTGATCTAATACTTCCAGATTCTGGTTTTCACCATTAGATCTTTCTTTTTTGTTTTTATTTTTGCAGCTAGGAGACTTGACACTCTCCTGATCAAAAAATCTATGTCAAAAATCACTGGTGGAACAATCATTTATATCATCTACGAAAAGGAAGTTTATGATAGCTTCATCACTTGGAAATATAGGTATATCAATAGGTTCGGTTGAATCCCAATCAATGAGATCACGATGGATCAAAGATAGCGGATCGTCAGGTTGTGTGAAATCAGCTATGGTTATGGTCATAACAGAGTGGTCTGTAGGTTCTGAGGCATGAGGTGGATCAATGATGATACTGTCCTCATGATAGTCTTGTTCGTTTAGATCCGACTCAGCATCACTAGAATCATGGTGACTTTGTAGTTTGAATTCACGTGTTTGGGTCCCTGAACCTTGACCTTCAATTAGAGTTGAGGCATACGTGTGTATTACATCAACCTCTTTGTCCCTCCAGAACTCATTATTGTAAATGGTGTCCCATTCATATTTAGTAGAGTCTGTGTCAGAATTGTTATCCATAAAGTTCTGAACTGTTGCCAAACATGCTTTTCGTGAATCTGAGCCTTCTTGCAATGTGAAGATAGTGCCATGCAGTTGCTTGGATGTTCTTTCTTTAGAGTGAGTATCATAGCCCAATCCAATTTTCTCTTTTGCAGCGAGTCTGCGGAGGTGAATGGGTTCAATTACTCCTTCTTTCCTTTTTCTGATAGGACCTTTATCATAGCCCATCTTCTGCATGATTGAATACCCTTTTCCATATTTTTTTGTGGGTAATTTGACATTAAAGACTGCTTCATCTTCATCTTTATAGAGCCAGTTTAGAATTTCTGTATCCTCAAGTTCTTCCATGGGGAATTTTTCTTTGATGAATTGTCCATTAAATTTTGTGATTGGCTCTGTTGGTGGTTGCTTTGATGTTGATGTTGCTGATATTTGATGTTTTATGATAGATGGTTTTCCATGTGATCGAGGTGATGTAGGTAAATTGGCAAGACAAAGAGAGTACTCTTTGACTCCATGGTCCTTAAATTTCAATTTCTTGTCAAAAATGTTGGTTAATTGACTGATTTGTGTGTCAATCCTTAGAGAAGTCCTAGCATGAGCTTCTCAATTGTTAGGAACCAAAGTATCTTGACTGGCTTTTATGTTGGCACAAGTTTGAATATTGGAATTATCAGCTGGTATCGTGATTTCTTGTCCATCATAAGGAAACTTAAGACATTGATGATAGGTTGATGGGACAGCTTGCATTTTGTGGATCCAAGGATGACCCAACAAGATGTTATATGCAAGATCACGGTCCAATACTTGACAGAAAGTATTCTTGATAATAGGGCCCACTCTGATTGGCAGCATGATTAGACCCTTGGATGCTCTTTCTTCATCATCATAAGCTTTTATGGTAATCTTTCTTCTGAAATCAATGGAGTCCTTAGAAAATCC